>JASDQU010103046.1:234465-250717 GCA_032191745.1 Picea mariana
ATGAGAAAGAGGAATATGGTTAAAAGTGACGTGAAAGTGAATTGAAAGTGAAGTGAAAGGTTGGTAAAAAGATGGTATTTTGGTGACCCAACAGTGTACTAACGGGTTTTTCATTCTCCATTCTAAACCTCTCCAACACCTTCTCTATGTACTCACCTTGAGACAATGTCAATTTTTCCTGTCTCTTATTATTCTCATACCAAGGATTTTCTTTGCAGCACCCAAATCCTTCATTGCAAATGAATTAGCTAATTTTTTCTTGAGCACATTTATATCCTACATATTAAACCCTGCAACAAGCATGCCATATACATACAATAGCAAGATAATATAACTTCCATTTTCTATCCTTTTAAATAAGCACAGTGATTAGAATGACATCTACTATAACCATGTTCTATCATAAACCTGTTAAACTTCAAATACCACTACCTTGAAGCTTATTTTAGGCAATACAAGCTCTTCTTCAACCTGCATACCAAATTCTCCTTCCCTTTGACCTCATACCCCTGTGGCAGTTGCATATAAATCTCTTTCTCCAAATCCCCATGGAGAAAAGTTGTTTTTACATCTAACAGCTCAAGATGAAAATCTTCTACTGCCACAAGACTTAAAATAGTCCTAATTGAATTCATTTTAACAACAGGAGGAAATTTGTCATCAAAATATATACCTTTCTTTTGTGCAAACCACTTTACAACAATTCTAGCCTTGTACTACTTTTTGCCTCCATCTTCTTCCATCAACTTGTAAACCCATTTATTTTGTAATGTTCTTTTTCCTGTAGGAAACTGAACCAAATCCCAAGTCTAGTTATTTATCAGGAAATCTATTTCCTCTTTCATTCCTTGCTCCCACTTCTTTTTGGTGTATACTTGCATTTCCTCTTCATAACATTCTGGTTCACCGGAATCAGTCAACAATAAATAATATAATGAAGGAGAGTATCGTTCAGGGGGTCTACTTAACCTGTTAGATATTCTAACAACACTTGTAAGATTTTGAGGAACTTGTTGATCCTATTGTTGTACATTTTGATTTTATGGTTCTTTTGGAATTTATTTCTCAGTGATCTCATCAACCACTGTGTATTATGGTTTTAATTTTTCATGTTTCTTTCCCTGCAACTGATCTTTGTACATGACATTGTTATTGAATATGACATCTCCACTCCTAATGATTTTTTTATTTTTATAATCCCATAAGTGATAACCAAAATCATTAACATTGTATCCAATAAAGGTAAACTTCTTTGATTTTGCCTCAAGATTTGTTCTCTTTTCTTTATCAATATGGGCAAATGATTCACAACTGAAAGTCTTCAAAAACGAATAGTTTACATTTTTACATGTCCATGCTTCCTATGGAATTCTACCATCCAAAGATATTGAAGGTCCTTTGTTTATTAAGTAAATAGTAGTATCTACAACATCTTCCCAGAACTTTAAGGGAAAACCAGCATGCAATCTCATACTCCTTACACGCTCCATGATTGTCATGTTCATCCTTTCTGACACACCATTTTCTTGTGGTGTTCCTGGAACTGTCTTCTCTTTTCGAATCCCATGGTATGAATAGTAATCATCAAACTCCTTGCTGCAATATTCACCTCCATTGTCTGATCTGAGACACTTCACAACATTTTTCATGTCTCATTCTCAACCAAAGATTTCCATTTCTTTAAAGTATCAAAAACATCATATTTTTTTGTCGAATGCAATAAACCCAATTTTTTCTAGTTGCATCATCAATAAAAGTAACATAATAAAGAGAGCCACCAAAATATGATACTTGATTTGGTCCTCNATTTCCATTTCTTTAAAGTATCAAAAACATCATATTTTTTTGTCGAATGCAATAAACCCAATTTTTTCTAGTTGCATCATCAATAAAAGTAACATAATAAAGAGAGCCACCAAAATATGATACTTGAGTTGGTCCTCATACATCTGTATGCACAAGCTCTAACCTTTCACTCTTACTTTCTTTTCTGACTCTGAGAAATCTGACTCTCTTTTGTTTTACATAAACACAATGCTCACCAAAATCCAAATCAATTTGTTTAAGATCTGGAAACAAACTTCTTTTGTGAAGTATCTGCATCCCCTTCTCACTCATGTGTCCAAGACTATGATTCCACAATGTTGTATCCACTCTTGTAGAAGCTAAAGAGATAGAAGAGTCAACATTACCAGTACATAAATACAATGTACCTACCTTCTCTCCTTTTGCTATCACTAATGATCCTTTGGTGACCTTCCATGCCTTATCTGTAAATAGGGATATACAACCTTCACTTTCCAACTGCCCTGTTGAAATTGAATTTTTTCTTAAATCTGGAACACGTCTTACCTCTTTCAACAACCATTGGCTTCCATTTCTTTTCTTTATTTTTACCTTTCCCATTCCAACAATTTAGCATGGTGCATCATCACCCAAATGAACCTATCCAAAATCACCTTGAACATAATATAGAAAATGTTTCCTATGGGGTGTGGCATTAAATGAAGCCCCTTAATCTATTACCCAAGACTCAAAAACATAATCTACAGAAAGAATCAAAGCATCTTGTAACACATCACCTGTTACATTTGCTTCCTGATTTTTCTCCTACTGTCCATCTCTTTATTTCTTTGGAGCTCTATATTATTTCTTCAAATATCCTTTCTTCCCACAATTCCAACACTCTATCTTTCCAAATATGGATTTGGATCTTCCCTTCCTAGAATTCACGTGGTTCCTTGAGCCCTTTCCTCTATCATTTTGTCTTCCCCTATTATCCATGTTCAATGCATTACTTGATGTCTCACCTGTGCATTTCCATCGCATTTCCTCACTAAGGATAACACCAACAACATCATCAAATTTTAAAGTATTTAAACCAGAGACAGAGTTATTTACAGCCATGACCAAGCTGTTCCAACTTTCTGGCAATGAGCACAAGACTAGAAGAGCCTTGACCTCATCATCAAAGTCCACTTTTACAGAACTTAGTTGATTAGTGTTGGCATACTGGAAAACCCTAGGTTCACTCCAAGAGCGCACCATCAAGCCCTAGCTACTGGCCCTTTCGGCAGCACCTCCGAAGCAGCTAAGAGGGGGGTTGCAAGACAGGAATGTCTACAACAAGGGGAATATCAAGTGGATCTATCACAACAACAATACACCATTCATATATCACTTATCATCTAGGTCTATCCTGCGCAGCTATAGATCTAATCTAACATAAGACTGCAAATAACAATATAACAATGATAGGGATCTAGGCATCAATCACACATACGACACAAAATATATGTGGTTCACCCTCTCTCTAGGGCTACGTCCACATAACTGTGCTTATGATTTATTAAGGTAAAGCATGCAGTCCTTATCTGTGCTCTCAGCTAGCAGATCTTCTTTCTTCTCTCTCTTTCTCTCCCCTTCCTATGGACCCAACAACAGGACTTGACCTTCACACACAGCTGAAGATCTCACAATACAATCCTCCACCTCCATGACAGAGCTATAACAACAATATCATACCAATACTCAATGACCAACCTGACCCAGGTCCTCTTGACCTTTATTTATACATTACAATCCCTCACCGACAGCCTTAGGTCAAAACCTAGGTTCCAAAACCCTAGATACCAAAACCCTAGGTGTCTAAAACCCTAGGTCAACTTGATCCACTTTTTTCGGGCTTCACCAGCCTATCTTTCCTTCTTCTTCATGCGGTGCTCCAAATCATCCAATGATGGCTTTCTCTGCTTGCTGATTTTTCCAAGATCCTTCTTCCTTACTGGTCTTTCATTCCTAATCTCCTCGTCCAATGGCTTTCTTTTCCGCACTTCACTCCATCTTTCCTTCACTTTTGCTCACTTTGACTCAGTGACAGTTACTGTGTCTCCCACGAAGCTCACGTTTTACCTTTCCTTCCTTGTTCTTCGCTTCCTTCCATAACCAAGGGCCAACAGGCCCCCAACACTCACCTGTGACTCGTCCCGAGGCACTTCAGATCTGATCCTCTTTTTTTTACATTGATTTTGAACTGCGCAGTGCAGCCCTTGCTTTCTGATTTATGCCCCCTTTTCATCCTTGTGTAGACTGTCTTTTCTGTGTCTGGTACCTAGTTTCAACTGCACCTGGTACCTGGACCCTTTTCCTCATGCTTTTACTGAGAGCTACGAGGCAGCTGGTTATCATAGTACAACTTCAGCCGACTCCCATTCACCAATCCTTCCTTCCAGTCTCCCTTCAATGTCTTCAGCAGCGCAACTCCTCTTTCTGTAACATATGCAATCTCATATGGTCCAAGTCAATGCATTATGAACTTCCCAGGGTGTTTGATAAACTTACTTTCATACACCAATACTAAATCACCTTGCTTGAATGTCTTCTTCTTGATGTGCCTGTCATGATAGGCATTTTCTCGTTCCTTCTGAACTTGCTGATGGAATCCTGCAATGAATTTGTCTTCTTCCAGTTCAACCAAATGTGAAAGCCTCTTGCGAACAAGGCCTATATCATCCATGTATGTAAATGCAACAATTCTTAGGCTTGGTACTAAGTATTTCATCGAGACAATAGCTTCAAGACCATAAACCAACTTGAAGGGGGTCTGCACTGTTAATTTCTTGCAAGTGGTTCTATAAGCTCATAGTACTGCCGGTACTCTTAAATCCCAATCATCCCTGTTCACACTACAAATCTTTGTCAATGTTGTCTCCAAGATCTTGATGAGTGCTTCAACCGTTCTATTTGCTTGTGGATGGTAAGGTGTACTCTTCTGCAGGGATGATTTTAGGGGATAAATTTCGCTCATGGGCTAATTTTCCATGGTTTTTCCCAAAAAAATATTCGCTATTCTAAAAACGATTCACCCAAATTCTATAGGATAAAATTATTTTACCTTAAAAAACACCAAAATTTTATACAAACTATATAAAATCCTTAGAAATTTGAATATTTTTACAAAAATATCGCCAAATATTATATAGTTGGAATATGAAGGATTAGTAAGATTCGCAAAGGTTTCTACATTTTAAAATAATTTTCCATCCTTAAAATCATCCCTGCTCTTCTGATGGTGGACTGCAAATTATCCAGTCGGGGATTCAACTATCTTATTGATGAAGTGTGTATCTTGATCACTCATAAGGATCTTAGGGCATCCAAACCTGGTTATTATGCCATCAAATATAAAATGTGCAGCTGTAGTTGCACTACAATCCTTGACTTCTCTAGCTTCGACCCATCTGGTTAAGTATTCTGTCGCAGTAATAATGTACCTTACTCTTGTGTTCTTTCCTAGTGCGTTTATAGGTCCCACGAAGTCAATGGCCCAGTTTTCAAATGCTTGAAAGGTCATCTGTGGTGCTAATGGAATTTCATCTCTTCGGGATGGTTTTCCAATTATTTGGCATACATCACATGCTCTGGCATACACTTTAGCATCTCTATGTAACGTAGGCCACCAAAGGCCAGCTCGCAAAACCTTCTGTCCAGTTGCTTTCCCTGCGTAATGTCCTCTTGCGATGTCTTCATGAGATTCTGTGAGGATCAGTGGTCGCTCTGTCTCCATAACACACCTCCTTAATATTTTATCCAGTCCCATTTTATACAGTTGTCCAACTATAAGTGAAAAGTTTTCAACATGCACCACTAGCTATTTCTTTTGAGGGATTGTATACTCACTTGGAGCCATTCCTATTGATAGGAAATGGACAATGTCTGCGAAGTGGTCATCAATATTTCTAATGGCAAGCAAATGTGCATCTGGTAATGTATCCTCCAAACTGGTAGGTTCTTCACCATGTTCCAACCTTGATAAGTGGTCTGGGCCCTTGTTCATTCTTCCTGGATTAACTATGATCTCAAAATCATATTCATGAAATAACAGAATCCATCTGCATATTCGCCCCCCCAACACTGGCTTGTTGACTAGATACTTCAACGCAGAGTGATCAGTAAACATTTTAAAGTGTCTTCCCAACAAGTAGTGGAGGAATTTTTGCAGTGCATACACCATGGCTAGTCCCTCTCTCTCTGTAGTGGTGTAATTAACTTCAGTTGTGGATAGCTTCCTACTGGAAAATGCTAATGGATGATCAATGCCCCATTCCCCAAGTTGTGCTAGTATTTCTCCTAATGTAATAGAAGATGCATCGACATGCACATGGACTTCTTTGCTCCAATCTGGAAAAACCAGAATGGGCATTGTAACCATCTTCTGTTTCATTGTGTCGAAGCTCTGTTGACATTCATCTGTCCACTCATACTGGCAGTCCTTCTTCAACAACTTCTCCATTGGTGTTGTAATTTGGGCATATCCTTTGATAAATTTCCTGTAATATCCAGTATGGCCCAGTGCAGTGCGCAGTTGTTTGACTGAAGTAGGAGATAGAAAATCAACTATAATTGCAATTTTAGATGGGTCAACCAACAATCCTTGTTTGCATACAATATGACCTGATAGCACTTTAAATGGTGAGAAGAAGATGCATTTCTTCAGATTCAAAAAAATTTGACACTGCCTGCATTTGTCCAACATTAGCCTTAGACATTCAATATGATTTTTCAAAAAACTAAAAACAGTCCAGTCATCACAGTATGCTTCTAAACATTTATGCAAAAATTCTTTGAATGCTTTGACCACCACCCTGGAAAAGATGGTTGGGGAATTCTTCAATACAAATGACATTACTGTATATTGTTAGGATCCCCACTCTGTGGCAAACGTAATCTTATGTCGGTCCTCCTTAGCAATGCGGATCTGATGGTATCCTGAAAAGCTATCTGTAAAAGAATACACTTCCTAGCCTCCCACATTATACAACACTTCATCTGTGAATGGTGTAGGGAAAGGGTCATGCAGACAAGCATCATTCAACTTTCTAAGGTCCACACAGATCCTGATTTCTCCTGTCTTCTTGTCTTGTACCACCATAGGGCTGATCCACTCTGACTCTTTGACAGGTTCAATAATCCCTACTTCCATCATTCTGTCGAGCTCGATATTCACTTTTTCCTTGTATTTCGGGTTCAGTCTGTAAGGTATTTTCTTGACTAGCTTCACATCTGGTTTCAAAGGTATTCTCATCTCACCCATATGCCCTTTTATTCCCTTCATATTAGTGAACTTGGTCGGGAACAAGTCTTGATATTCATGCAATAACTCTGTAATCTTTTCAATGGTAGAAGCATCCCAATAATCTACGACATTGGCAAGATTCGATGTCTCCTCTGTCCCAATATTGACTTTTTTTTTTTGATCGGTTGTCCTATGAATTCTAGCTAAACTCCTGGTCCTTCCACATTTCTGTGGCCTTCTGTCTCAGCGATTTTTACCTTCCTGGGATCATCATCTTCATCGGCATTAATGTTGTAACATTCTTGCAATTTTTGGAATGGCGTGGTCCATTCATCCTCTTCTTGCTCCAAAGGGAGGCCAGATGCCTCCTTAAATAATTTCTATCTCACAATCTGTAATGCTTGGTCTACTGAAGGAAATTCACTTTCAAACAAAAAGGTGGTTACAAAATTCTAGATCATACCTTCCCAATTTGAAGTGACGAGACGCAGCTCCACTTGGAGGTACCAGTTGATAAAGATCGTGTCCAATGTGTTAATGAATCTGTGCACCCATTGTTCTCGAGGAATGTCACTCTAGGCCTCTTCACATCTTCGCACACGGTCCTTTGGGAAAATTCAACCTGTGTACCTCACTTCGTAACTTCCTTCTTGTGCTGAGAACTACGCTGTCATCAAAGATTGACATTGTGTCCAGTCTGTGATGTTTCCTTTGTGCGTCGCCCACCATCTTGCTGGTGTGGATTTCATGGCCTCATCCATTGACAACAACCTTTATTGTGTTGGTACACTTGTATCAAACTCTGATAAGAAGTTTTCTAAAGGGTTCAGCCCATCAAATGTGGGTAAGTTACTCACTGTTGTATCGATCCAGCGAACCTCTCTGGTTAGTCTAGCACATCTTCTGGTAGAGACTTCATACATTTGGTTCTACCAGTTCTCTAGTGCTTCTTCTGAGTCTGATGAAAATGTGTTGTCTCTTTGCCAACTCAAATTCCCGTCAGTGGTAGGATTGATATAATCCTGCTCTCTGGCTGTTAATTTGTAGATGTTTTCCAGTTCGTATGCATGGTATTCTTCTCTGATAAGATCTGTGTATCGAGGACCCTCATCTGGATCTAAAGGTGCAATGACCCTAAGGCCATCTCTTTCAAATGTCATACACTTCTTCTTTAGATCAATAACAGTAGAATTGTTGAAGGCCCATTCAATTTCTAATAATGCAGGATAAGGAAAGTTGTCATCAACAATTTCAATTACTTCAAAATCTGCAAAGGTTCTAACTCCATCGATGTCCACAGGGACATGCTCCAATCGTCCAAATGGGCTGACATCTTGCTGATTATCCATTCTAAGCCTGATAGGGGAATATATCAACTTCATTTTTCCCATCAGTGCCCAATTTTGCTTCGTCGTGACATTGAACTCTGACCCTAAGTCGAGGACCACATAGTCTATATCATATTCTCCTATTTGAGCATTCATGCGTAATTCTTTATTTGTCCTTCTCCTTTTCCCAATTTTGTGCATTTCCCTATTCAGTAAGGAGTCTATCTTTCCTAGCTCATACTACTTGATTAAATCTTGTAATTCTTGTACAATTCTTTTATCTTGAATCAACTTAACACAAGTGCACAAAAATTCCATGAGATTTCTTACCTCTTTTCCTTTTGTTGGCGACGCAGACTGATCAAACGCCTGAGGCATGCCATATTCTTTGATTTCTGGTTGTTTCTTTGATGAAGAGCCTTGATTTCCTTTGAACTATTTTCTTTCCTCCTCAAATATCTATCTTTCTTTCTTAGCATCGAATGTTGGGGTCTTCTCTATAGCTTTCCTAACTCCGTGGTCATCTACAGTCTTTCCTTGGGTTGCTCTATATTCTCCTATAGCAGCGCCTCCTCGAGTGATAACAATGACTCTAGGGTCTGCTCCGTGAGGTTCAGCATATATCAATTGCACTTGCGAGTTTTGCTAAGGTCCTCATCTTTCCTGAATCTTAGCTAGCAGCAAAGGGTAGTCCTTGATGACATGCTTGAAGGAATTGCAATAACTGCAGGTTGTTCAAGGGTTCTGGCAATCCCTCGCTAAATGTCCTGGTTGCGCACTGTTGTAATAGATTATTTGTCCTTGGCCTCGACCCATATCTCCTCCTTGTTCTCCTCCTCTGTATCCACCATAAGGATTGAAACTTCCTCTTCCTGGAGAATTATACTGTGCATTGTTTCCTTCTTGGTGTACTTCACCTTGGATCTTGTATATGTCTCTTGATCTTTCGTGCATCGGGTCAAAATCCCTACAATCTCTATCATAGTTCCCTATGGACTTACAGAATGTGTAGTACAAGTTTGTGGGTGTCTAAACATACTTCTACATATAGTAGCACTCACCAGGGCAATGTTCATTTCTTCATACTTCACACCAGGGCAGGTTAACTTGCTTCAACGGGATCAGCGCTCCTGAGGCCAAATATTCATGAAACAGGGGACATTTTTCTTTATCATGACCTTCGGATCTACATCTTACACACCAAATATCTTCTCTTTTGTCCTTCCCCTTGTCCTTCTTCATATCCTCAACCTACAGAGACAAACTAGTCAATTGGCTCAAGATCTGGCTCATGCCTAAGCTAGATTCTCCCATAGGTGTTGATTCAAGCTTCATGGCGATCTCCAAATCTTCTTCATGCGATGTAATCTTTTGCTACATCAGGGGAACTCTGATGTGTGGTAAAATAGCAGCGATGAACCATTCTTTGTTCTGCTCATCTGGGATCTTAAAATTCAATCGGCATGTTAGGGTCTTGAATCTCTGATCGAACTCCCAAACAGGTTCCACTGCCTTCTGTTTGATCTTCTTCAGCTCAGTCATACACTGTGACTCTGACTTAGTTTTTTAAACTCTGCAACCAGCGTGTTCTTGATCTCATTTAGTGTCCTAGGCTGCGCAATTCCTTGGACAAGCTTCATGTACCAGCTCAGCGCGCGATCCCTCAACATAGTGCTAAACTGGTTTATTTTAATAGCTTCATCGGTAATATTTTTAATGTTCCATATGGCCTCACACAGGAACTAGTGTTGATCAGGATCTTCAGATCCATCTCCTTTAAAGATAGGAGCCTCATCTCATCTGCCATAGAGATGCCTAGGATTCCTATCTGAGTAGATGTTGAACTACTAGTAATAGTAGTCTGTGGACTCTGGTGATTCAGAATATTCTGATTACTTAGCGTTTCTTAAATAACAAAAGAATTTATATTACTTACTTTAGTGGTCTGCGCAGTTCCTGATATTTCTAACTCATTCTGGCAAATTTCTTCAGCTTCCCCTTCCTCTTCCTCTGCTCTGCTGGGTTCTGAATGTTCTTCGTCTATCGAATCTGCCTCTTCTCCAATGTAGAAACCCTCATCTTCATAGTTTTTCTTGAACAAGTTCTCAAGGTGAACCCCTCGAAATACTTTCCCGCTGCGCGTATATCCATCTTATGTGTCGTTGTCGTTGTCTGAATTCTTGAACATTAGCCTTTTTAGATCCAACCAATCTATTGTATCTTCAAGACATTTTTTTCATGCAACAACATCTTGATTCTTAGGTTCAGAAATTGTAAAAATTTTCCTCTAGGTCCTTTGAAGAAGTATCTCTCGACCTGGCTATATGATTATGTTCTTTCAACAGCAAATTTGATGATATACCCTCCCATGGTACTATCGAACTAGTGATCTATAGCCCTTGATACAGTGTTTTTGAATCTCTTAACCTTCTTAATCAATTACGACATCTAGACCACAGGAGGTCTAGATCTGATCTCGAACTGGGTATCGGCTAACCTAGCTAACCACTTGTATAAGTCTTGATGGATTCCTCCAAAGAATATCTTGTGAATATCGGTGAAGATGTGTCTCTGCAGCCAACCTTCAATACTTAGCTTAGGGTTCTTGTTTTGGGCTTCAACGAAGTCCCTCTCTTGATCCTCTATCCACTTATGAATCTCTATCTTTGATGGGAACCACCTTGAAATTCCCTTACATAGATTCCTGTCCCATAAACAGAACCATTTGTTGGCACAGGAGTATACCCGAGGCTCACTCCAAGAGCGCACCAACAAGCCCTAGATATTGGCCCTTTCGGCAGCACCTACAAAGCAGATGCAGTCTCACCCGAAGCAGCTCAGAGGGGGGCTGTAGGACATGAATGTCTACAACCAGAGGAATATCAAGTGGATCTATCACAACAACAATACAACATTCATATATCACTTATCATCTAGGTCTATCCTACACAGCTATAGATCTGATCTAACATAAGACTGCAAATAAAAATACGACACAAAATATGATTTGGCATGGATCCAGGCATCAATCACACATACGACACAAAATATACGTGGTTCACCCTCTCTCTAGGGCTATGTCCACAAACTGTGCTTATGATTTATTAAGGTAAATCATACAATCCTTATATGTGCTCTCAGCTAGCAGATCTTCTTTCTTCTCTCTCTTTCTCTCCCCTTCCTACGCACCCAGCTGCAGGACTTGGCATTCACACACAGTTGAAGATCTCACAATACAATCCTCCCCCTCCATGACAGAGCTATAACAACAATATCATACCAATAATCAATCACCAACCCGACCCAGGTCCTCTTGACCTTTATTTATACATTAAAATCCCTCACCGACAAACTTAGGTCGAAACCTAGGTTCCAAAACCCTATATACCAAAACCATAGGTGTCTAAAACCCTAGGTCAACTTGACCTGCTTTTTCCGGGCTTCGCCAGCCTGTCTTTCCTTCTTCATCACGCACTGCTCCAAATAATCCAATGATGGCTTTCTCTGCTTGCTGAGTTGTCCACGATCCTTCTTCCTTGTTGATCTGTCATCCCTGATCTCCTCTTCCAACGACTTGATTTTCTGCACTTCGCTCCATCTTTCCTTCTCTTTTTCTCACTTTGACTCAGTGACAGTTACTGTGTCTCTAGCGAAGCTCACTTTTTACCTTTCTTTCCTTGTTCTTCGCTTCCTTCCATAACCAAGGGCCAACAATTAGTAACCATATTAAATTCATTTAAATGATCTTCAATAGACCCACCTTCCAACATCTTCATATTAAACAATCTCTGCATTAGAAATACCTTATTGGATGTCGAGGGTTTTTCATACATTTTATCCAATGCATCCATCAACTCCTTCATTCTCTTTTCTTTCGAAATATTGAAAGCCATCGACGTTTCCAGGATTAGGATTAGAAATACCTTATTGGATGTCAAGGGTTTTTCATACATTTTATCCAATGCATCCATCAAATCCTTCATTGTCTTTTCTTTTGAAATATTGAAAGCCATCGACGTTGCCAGGATCAGTCGTATCGTTCCTAGTGCCTTTCTGTCAAGAACCTCCCATTCTTCATCCTTCATGGTCGTCGAATTCTTCACTATTCCACCCAATGGTAGGAATAGATCCTTCTTATATAAATAATGTTCCATCTTCATCTTCCATAACTGGTAGTTTTGGTCACTAAATTTATCGACCCTAAACTTTCCATCTTTTTCCATTGCTCCCACTCGAACTAGGAACCCTCTTTTCCTGCGAGTTACCTTTCACTCTGATACCATTAGTTAGAAAAATAGGATCACAAAGCAATAAAATAAAACAAATGCAAAAATAAAACACAGAAGATACATAATAAAATAGAGACATAGATATACATGGTTCACCCAGTGTGGGTTACGTCCACCAGAGAAATTTCCATGTCCTTCCTTTATTATTATTCAGCAAATGAAGGGATACAACCTACAACAAACCCATTGTAACTTCCTCTTCTTTCTCTTATAGTCTCCTCACTCAGAATACAATGTTTACCATGATACATAGCCACAATACATTTCCCTCATAAAAGAGGGTTGCCTTCTAGGGGAAAAAAACATAACATAACTTCTACCGTCAGATCTGTGACCTTATAATGAACGGTCCATATTTACAATGAAATTACAATATAAATTTACAAGGCAAATTTTCCTTCAGGGGCTTCGCCCCGAAACCCCCGCCAGAAGCCTGCTTGCCCCCAGACCCCGCAGAGGGGGTAACCCCCTCTGCACTCCCCCGCGTGGAGGAATGTACATTCTTTCGGGGTGCAATCTCTTCATGGGGTATAAACACAGTTGAAAACAAATACCTTTGAATCAGTAAGATAATCAGGATCCAAAACCAACAATAGTCTAATGTATGTGATGGTATGCACTCGACTAGACATTGCCCATGTAGTGAGAGTGTTGAGAAGGTACATGTTGACACATGGAAAGGAGAACTGGACAATTTTCAACAGAGTATTCAGGTATTTGTGTGGCATGAAGAACTATGATATATTCTACCAAGGAAGACTTGGAGGTGACAATGGTAAATTAAATGTACATGGCTTTGTCAACATCAATTGGGATGGAGATCTAGATCAATGGAGATTGACTAATGGATATGTCTTCAAGATGTTTGGTGGGGAAATAAGTTGGATGAGTGAGCAACAAGAATTTGTATCCTTGTCAACAACAGAAGTTGAATACATGGTGGCCACTCATGGAAGTAAAGAAGAAGTATGGTTGCAAAGTTTGTGTTCAAGAATCAGGTTTGAGCAGATATCTATGAAGGTGAGTTGCAATAGTCAAAGGGAAATATTTCTGGCAAAGAACCCTTCTTATCATTCAAATAATAATCACACTAATGTACAATACCATTGCGTAAGAGATATGGTAGAAAGTAACAAGGTGCTACTGGAGAAAGTAGACACATTGGAAAACATAACAAACTCATTGACCAAGTCTATAAGTGTTGTGAAGTTCTCTTAGTGCAAAGAGGCAATGGGCATTGCTTCCCTGGGTCATTGAAAAAAAGCTCAGGAATCTCTTGTTTCAACAAAGGAGACAACAAGTGGGAGAATGTTGGGTTGTTATATTATTTGCAGTGAAATTCTAGTCGAGGTGAATCGAATGATGGTCGAAGGTCGATGTGGATCGACAGTAAGTCAAAAGTCGAGGTAGTCGACTGGATAAAGTTGAAGTTGAATATATCGACGACAATTCAACCTACAAGAGGTCGAAGTGCAAGCGTGAGACGGCCGACTAGAGACCAAATGAAGGCTTACTGGTAGTCGACTGGTAATCCGACTTGGAGTCGACTATAACAAAATCTCGGGATTTGCAAGATTTGTAGTCAATGATCTACATGGATTTGTAACCACTTTTTGGTGCCAATATTTAGGGTTTCTCCTATTTTAAATCCTATAAAGAGGTGTGTTGTAAGGTTGTAAAGGCTAATACAATAATGTTTTAATGTAAGTTAATGCATGTGTAATCATATGTTGTTGGTCATGTAGAAGTAAATTAGATTGGCTACATGGTTTTTCTTGTGCGGGAAAGAGGGTATGATGTTGATTGTGTCTTAGGTGGGTACCAAGGTTAAACATGTAACCTTTTATTCGGATTGAATAAGACAACAAGAGAGCAGAATCCTCAAGGAATGTTGGTTTTCTCAATTAAGGGTTTCCAAGGTAAAATATTGGTGTACTGTGTGATTGTTGTGCCATTTAAGTTCTTGATTGAATTCTTCTTCTCCTCTTTTATGTTCAGTGTGTAAGTGTCTCTCATTTGCTCGAAATAAGATTCTGCCAATTCTAGTGACTCTTTCACTCTGTAATTTTATTGTTCTGTACATTTCACTCATTAATAGAAATGATGTATTATTGTGTATCTATGCCTCTTGTTATATATCTTCAATATCTCTGTTATATTCTTGTATCTATGTTACATATCTGTGTACTTCCTTATTATATTTCCTCCTTCATTTCATTCTCAAAATAACCTGGATCAGTGGTGTCAGAGCAGGCTGTTCCTTCTCCTTTCTTAGTGCATGTCCCTGACGAGGTTAGGGTATAGAGAGTTGGGTCTCAAGCTAGTTTCTCTTGAGTACAACCAACCCAGGTGGCCTCCCATGGAGAAATAAAAGAGAAATGTGGGAGAAGAAGATTCTATTAATCTATTGCTAAAGCAAGATTTCACATGACAGAGGGATGAAAAGATGGAAAAAATTTCCCACATCCTTCAACATCTGTCGATAACAACATATTTGTCTTCATCAAGCAACCACTTTGGAGGAACCTCTCCTTTCAAGGTACATGTTAATTTTGATATTCCTGTATTTGAAGGTCAGATAGATGTGAATGCTTTGGAAAAATGGTTAAATATGTTAGAAGGCTATTTCTCTATGCACAATTTCTTCAACAGGGAAAATATCACCTTCATGCTCCTTAAGGATCTCCCCCATGTCAAACATTTGTGAGAAAATTTCCACAAAGGAGTCTGTAATGTTTGAGGTTGAACCCACCTGGAAATCTTTTGTAGCTGCCATTAAGGAACAATATTACCTTATTGGCAACTATGAATACTAGTACATGAGATGGACCATGTTGCATCACGAGTGTTAGGGATCTTACCCCTCTTGTAGGTAGAATAATATATTTCCATGTAATAAAGGTCAATATTAATAAGGCCTAGCAATAAGGAAGAATAAGTCCAATGTAAGAATACCTAATAGAAGCTTTTTCTTCTAGAAGGATCTTAGCAATATTACCAACTTAACGAGAGCTTTGTCGAGTTTTGATTTTTTCAAGGGTTATATTTTTTACCTCGTTTTTAAAAATGGTGCTATCGGTAGCACCCCCCTCCCTTTTTCGGTGGTATTTTGATATTTTAAATTTTCTGATCCATAATATTTCCACAATATTTTTTAAATGCTTATTTTTCATCTATTTTCAAATTTTTAATTTTTTTTTCAACGGTATTTTTTTTCATTTTTCCATACTTCTTTCAATCTTAAAAATATATTTTACCATTTACTTTTTTGAAATTAAGATTTTTCACATAATTGTGTCTCCTTAATTAATGTATAGTTCCATACTTTTAAAATATAGTGGAAAACATCATTTTTAACAAATTGTTTACCTTTACTTCAATACATAAAAAATTAAAAAATAAAATAAAAAATTGTAATTAAATAACACTTTTTAATATTTAACAAAAAAATATTATTTTATTTTTATAAATTAAAAACTAAAAAAACAAAGGAAAAGAAAAGAATTGAAATTAATTAAAAAAAAAAATTTAAAAGCAAATTTATATTAAAAAAAATAAAG
>JASDQU010103046.1:251781-297330 GCA_032191745.1 Picea mariana
TATATTTTTTTGAATGTGTTTTTTGCTTCATTTAGAAAAAAAAAAATTGCGAAGATGTTAGTAAATAATTTTTTAAGTGACCATTTTGTGTCCAATTTTGGTTTTTTTTTTGCATAGGGATCTATTGTCAAAACCATGGTTTCAATTAGGTTGAAATGAGCCATAATTTTAACGTTTAGAAAAAACGTTTTGCTTTAGTTATCATCACTTTTTAATTTAGGTGTTAATTTTGAGGTTTTTCTAATCTATTGTATGAGTTTTGAAGGTCATGCTTGAAAAATGTTGTAATTTTGACCCCGTTTGAAAGAATGGTGCTACCGTTAGCACCACCTTTTGATTTGGGGTTGATTTTCATGTTTTTTTTATGTAAAAATATGAGTTTTTGGGCTAGAGTTCTCGTTTTGGGGTCACAGTTCTCGTTAAGTTAGTAATATTTTTTCTTCCTCTAGATTGTTCTTTTGATAGCCATATTTAGTATAAATAGGAGTTGAGGGTATGACAAGTTTTGTCTTGGACATTATTGTAATAGAGATCTACTCCGTTGGAGGTTGCCCCCTCGAAGAGCCAAGTGAACATTGCTCTCAGTAATCAAAGTGCTCTTTCTGGTGTTATTCTGGTATCATTTTGATATTATTGTGGTATTGTTCTAGTTATATTGTTGTTCATCTGCCATTTCTAGCTAATTATTTCTATTCTGCTTGCTATTTTATATCTGGAATATTACAAGTGGTATCAGAGAACCTTCCTCGATAGAAAATTGTGGGTTAATTTTTTTTTTAGGGTAGAGACGTACTCCGACGTCTTTAAGCTACAGAGATATGTCATTATGCTCATAAAACCGCAGTCGGGGATTCATACACGTGGGAAATACAAGTGGTACTTAAGCGCACATCTATTGGTCACTCTTATAACCCCTGTTGGTACCCCTTCGAGTGGTAGTGCATCAGATAGAACCTGTATATGGATCGGCCTAGATCTCCTAAAGCCCTCCATAGATAAACCAATTGGACGCCTCACTTATATAGTGCCACCAAGAACAACACTCGAGAAGATACTCTCTAGTACCTGGGTAGTCGGGTAGTACGCCTAAGGGCACGGTCTAGCCTCCTTAGTTGGTGCTCTGAGATATTGGATCGAGTACTACTGTTGGACCCCACACATATATCAAAGATATATAGCACAGGGCAAACCCTTGTCTGTAGAAACCTTGAATACCCTAACCCTTGGGATGGAAACAAAAACAGAACATACAATATTTATTTTCGTGCAACCATGTCTCTTGCATTTGGGTTGCGAAATTACTACACATTTCTTCCTGTTAAGCATTTGGGCATTTCATCACTGCAGTATTCTTCAGATCTGAGTATAACTCTGGGGAGTTAAAAAATAAATAAATAGGAAGTTTGTATTGTGTTGGCACCATTATTTGAGACCTATTCCGTTGGATTTCTCTCTTATCCCTTATCGCATTCATACCTATCATTTTTCAACAATTGTTTTTTCTCATTGACCCGAACTTCTTCCAACACCCTTATTTGGGATTTACGCCATTGGATTCCAATCGCTGCACTGATCATTGTGATACACATCACCCGTAACCCATTTTTTGTGTGGTCCCACTTGCCCTTTTTCGTGTTCCCTCTTCATCATTGCCCATACCCGTAGCCAAGACTTGGAAGCTTGCTTCAATACCTTGCACTCTAATTTCACAGAAACCCAGCAAGAAGTGAGACAACTCATCCAGTATTGCCACCATCAATAAAAACATGCATTCCTCCATCACCACTATAATCATGGAACTAAAACAAGACATCAAACAAGACATTTCTACCTAGATTGAATCTGTCACTACGATGATCTGTGCAATGATGCATATCCCTGTCGATCTTCCCTCGTATAACCCACATTTGCATACCAAAGGAGAAAATTCCTCTCATTGCCGAAATTTTCAGCCTCATCACTTTCAGCGTGACCTATGCCTTTCACGTGTGGATGAGATCAAATTTGATGGCTCAGATCCCACTGGTTGGGTAACTAAAATGGAACATTATTTCTCTTTGTATGGCATTACGGATGAGTTGGCCAAACTCTGGTATAGTGTTCTCCATCTAGATCAAGAATGTTGGCAATGGTGGCAATGGAGAAAAAATGTCCTCTAAGGGTATGTGGCTTGGACACACTTTGTGGTAGAGATTTATGAATGCTTTGACACTGACACCAACCATTTAGGCCAGTTGAGAAAGTTGAAACAATCTAGCATAGTGGAAGACTTTATAGTTTCTTTTGAGCAACTAGCTTTTCGTACAGAGCGCATGTCTGATGCTTTTTTCTGAGAATGTTTTATCTATGGCCTCAAGGATGAGATTCGTGTCGATATCCTCATGTCTCGGCCTCAGATTTGGGTGGATGCTACTAAAATAGATAAGGAATCACAACAAGTTGTATCTTCTCAAAACCAAAAACCCTCCTTTATTCCTCGCACTAAACCAGTCACTCCCACTCCTTCTACTCCCGTAAAGATCCAGAAATTGACCAGGGCTGAAATGGTTGAATGCCAACTTAAAGGCCTTTGTTATGATTATGATGAAAAATATTTTCATGGGCACAAGTGTAAGGAACAAAATATTTTTATGGCCATCTCGGAGGATTTTTCAGAAGAGGATATCCAAGCTCCCCTTGTGTCTGTGTCACCTGAACCCACTGACATGACCCCTCCCTCAGACCCCCTCGAAGTAGAACCAATCATTTCCCTAAATGCTCTCACTCACTTCTCTGCTCCCCAAACCCTCAATCTAATTGGTAACATTAAGCATAGGAAGGTCATCATTCTTGTTGATAGTGGAAGCACACATAATTTTATTCATCACCACATTGCCCAAGAAACTAATTTCTATATACATGCTGTCAATAATTTTCAAATCATGATTTCCAATGGAGGGTCCATGAAATGTGGAGGGCATTGTGAAAATGTGCATCTCCAAATTGGTGAATACCACCTGAAATCTCATATGTTTGCTATCGACATGGGTGGTTGTGACATTGTGTTGGGTACATAATGGATAAAGACTTTGGGTCCCATTCTCATGGGATTTAAGTAATTAACCATGCAATTTGACCAAGAGATCCAACAATATAAGTTCCAAGGCATCACCGTCAGTTCTCTGAATATCATCAGTTCCCATCGCATGGAAACGCTAGTGGAAAAGGGTCATTCTGGCATTATTTCCTAACTCCACGCCATACAAGCAACTGAGACACCCTTTGTGTCGCAGGGCCTCCAATCCATCCTCTCTAAACATCAAGTGGTTTTTTCCACTCCCAGGGTAATCCCTCCTTCCTATGGTGTCCATGATCATTCCATTCCCCTTGTCCCAAGAAGCCTTCCTCCCAATATCCGTCCATATCGTCGCCCCTTTTACCAAAAAAATGAAATTGAGAAAATTGTTCACGAACTGCTTAACACAGGTGTTATCCGCCCTAGTACGATCCCATACGCTTCTCATGTGGTCATGGTCCTTAAGAAATAAGGTTCTTGGTGCATGTGTCCTGACTTCCGCGACCTCAAAAAACTCACCATTAAAGAAAAATTTCCCATTCATGTCATTGATGACCTCCTGGATGAATTGAGTGGCGCCAATTTATTTACTAAACTTGATCTTCGTTCTAGCTACCACCAAATCCGTATGAAAGAGGCACACATTCCTAATACTGCATTTAGAACTCATGAGGGCCACTATGAGTATTTGGTCATGCCCTTTTTCCTTTGTAATTCTCTCTCCACTTTCCAAAGCCTCATGAATCATGTCTTACATCCTTTTCTCCGTCATTTTTCTTAGTTTTCTTTAATGATATCCTCATATATAGTAAAACTTGGACAACCCATCTTGCTCATGTGGATCAAGTTCTCCATCTACTCTCTCAGCATCAACTTTTCCTCAAACATTCTAAATGTTCTTTTGGCACCTCATAAGTCTAGTACTTGGGTCATCTTGTTGGCAAGGCTGGTGTCTGGGTGGATCCTAAAAAGATTGAATCTATTCAATATTGGCCTCACCCAAATACTCTGAAAATCTTGTGTGGATTTCTGGGTTTAACAGGTTATTATCGCAAGTTTTTAAGAATTATGGAAAGATTGCAGCACCTCTCACTGCTCTCCTTAAAACAAATTATTTCAATTGGACTCTAACAGCTATTCAGGATTGTCAAACTTTAAAGATGGCCATGTGCACCACTCCAGTCCTGTTCCTTCCTAATTTTACAAAGACCTTTTTTCTGGAATGTGATTCCTCCGGGAAAGGAATTGGCATTGTCCTTATGTAAGAGGGTCGGCCTTTGTCCTTTACCAACAAACAATTGTCAGAGAAAAATTTGGGAAAATCCATCTATGAAAAGGAAATGTTGGTTATTCTACATGTCGTGGATATTTGGTGATCTCATCTATTGGGGCAACACTTCCAAATTAAGACAGATCATCAAAGCCTCAAGTATTTTCTAGAACAATTTCTTTCCTCCCCAGAGCAACAAAAATGGGTGACTAAGCTCTTTGGATATGATTATGAGATCATTTACAAGAAAGGAAAAGACAATGTGGTTTTTGATGCACTTTCCATAAAATATGAAGATGAAAGGTTCCTTTTTTCTCTCTCCTTCATTGTACCAGATTGGCTTCAAGTTGTTTTCCAAGAATGGCTACACGATCCCAAAAGTTCGCATTTGATACAAAAATTGCATTCCAATTCTCCAGTCTCCCTAGGGTACTCTTGGCTCAATGATGAGCTTCGATACAAAGACCATTTGTATTTAAGTAAACAGTCAAAACATAAATCCACAGTACTTTCTGAGCTTCATGCTACACCCACCACTGGGCACTCTGGGTTTACCAAAACCTATGATAGGGTCAAATGTTCTTTTTTCTGGGATGGTATGAAACAGAACGTTCATAATTTTGTGGTTGAATTTGATGTCTGTCAACGCAACAAGGGATAAATAGTCAAATCTCCTAGAACACTACAACTTCTTACGATTCCACTTGCTATTTGGCGAGATATCTCTATGGATTTTATTGTAGGCTTACCTAAATTGGGAAATAAATTCATTATCATTGTTGTAGTTGATCATATTTCCAAGTATGCTCATTTCTATGCTCTTCAATACCCATTTACTGCATCCATCGTGGCTCAAATTTTCATGGATCAGGTCTTTAAGCTTCATGGCATGCCTCATTCTATTGTTTTTTATCACGACCCACCTTTCACCAACAATTTTTTGAAAGAAATGTTTAAGCTCCTAGGCACCCAATTGTATCTCATCACAACTTATCATCCCTAGACTGATGGTGAAACTAAAGTTGTCAACAAGTGTTTGGAAATATATTTGAGGTTTTTTGCATCGGAAAGGAAAAAATAGTGGGCTCAATGGTTACCACTAGCTGAATGGTGGTACAACACTTCTTACCATACAACTACCCACATGACTCCTTTTAAAGCAGTATATGGACAAAAGCCACCTTCATTTCTCTCATATTTTCCAAGTGTCTTGAAGGTTCATACGATTGACCAAATGCTTACAGTTCGAGAGGCTATTCTTCATACCCTCAAAGAGAATTTTATCATGGCCTAGAATCACATGAAGCAAAAAGAAAATCAAGGTTGCTTTGAATGTCAATTTGCAGAAGGGGATTAGGTGTTTCTTCAACTGCAACCTTACAAACAATATTCCCTCAAGGATGACCATTGTCAGAAACTGGCGCCCAAATTTTATGGTCCTTATATAGTTCTCAAGCATGTGGGAAAGGTGGCTTATCAGTTAGAGTTTCCCACTCATTCTAAGCTCCATCATGTTTTTAATGTTTCCTTCTTAAATAAGGTGATTGGAACTAAGTGCCAAACACAAACCAACCTTCTCGAGTTGGACAAAGAAGGCTCTATTTAGCTACAACCACAAGCAATTTTGGACCAACATGAGCGTCATCTGCATCATTGAACCATCAATGAAGTGTTAGTCCAGTGGAAATATACAACTCCAGCAGATGCCACTTGGGAACCATCTACCATTCGACAACAATTCCTCATCTCAACCCTTGATGACAAGGCTATTTTTAAGGGGGAGGACAAGTTAGGGACCTATCCCCTCACGTAGGTAGAATAATATGTTTCCATGTAATAAAGATCAATATTAATAAGGCCTAGAAATAAGGAAGAATAATTCCAATGTAAGAAGACCTAATAGAAGCTTCCGCTTTCAGAAGGATCTTCCCCTAAATTTTTCTTTTGATAAACATATTTAGTATAAATAGGAGTCGATGGTATGAGAAGTTTGACTTGAATATTATCCTAATATAGATCTGCCCCACTGGAGGTTTCCCCCTCGAAGAGGCAAGTGAACATTTATCTTAGTAATCAAAGTGGTCTTTCTGGTGTTATTCTAGTACCATTTTGGTATTATTGTGGTGTTGTTCTAGTTATATTGTTGTTCACCTACCATTTCTAGATAATAATTTATGTTCTTCATGATATTTTATATCTGGAATATTACAAAGAGAGGGGCCAAACAACGTCAGAGTTCTCCAATACCTTCCATACCTTGCGCTCCAATCTAGGTATCAAATATTTTGAGCAACATTTGGTTCTGAAATACCATGGGGCTCTACACAGTTACATACAAACTGAAATGGAGTTTTTGTACATTTCATCACTTGGAGTTGCTTATCGATATGATGTCAAGATTGAGCAAAAATTTAAGTGCCAGAACAAATGGGAGTTTGGGTATACAAATATGAAACAACCAAATTATGGTAAAGATGGACCTAATAACCATCCTCCAGAAAACCATTCCAAGAAAAAAGAAAAGAAGGGTAATGAAAAGACGAAGAAGGACATTGGAAAGTGTTGCAATTTTCAAAAAATCCCTATAACAACACTGATGATTATCACTCAAAACAGTCATTGTTGTCTAAGATCAAAGAAAAAGATTCGAACCCTAATTCAAAATATGATTCAGAAAATAATGGAAGGAGACAGATCATTGACATAGACCCCATTTCCATTGTCGCAACCACAACAATCCAACCAGAATAACCAACAGATCTTGAATAGGGGGAGAACCTCTTCCATTCACAAATGTGGGTAAACTGGACCCTGTTGGATTTCATTGTTGATAGTGGAAGCCAAAATAACCTCATATCAGTAGAGGTCATCAAACAGTTGTAATTTCCAACAACACCACACCCACAACCATACAACATCAGGTGGCTTCGCCAGCATCGATATCTTCCTGTCAACCAACAATGTCACTTGTCCTATGGCATAAATCCTTTCAAGGATGAGGTATTGTGAGATGTTTATATTGTTACTCTGGTGGATCACCTCTACATGGTACCAGAGGTAGTTTCGACTATTGTTTCGAAAAAATAGTGCAACAAATTTGTCTCTCATATGACAAAGTCTAGCTTCTTCACGATTCAAGCAAAAGGTGAACAAAAGGACACTATGACCACTATGGCCTCAGTCCAAGCCCTTTATATCTAATAGAAGCAGGTAGAAAATATTGAAGAAAATAAAAACGATGCATTCTACACACTATCATATCATGCAATCAGACTGGTTAAAAAGTTCCAACCCCTCCAACATCAAGTTTGCAACAACCTTGCACAAACCAAGTAGAGCAATTTCTCCAACAAGGAAAGCATATCACCAAAGTTCAAATTCATGTTACACATTATTTTGGTCATCTAAATGATCCATTCACAAGCATGTGTTCATGTTCCCAAAAGAACCTATCTTCATGAGAAAGGTGACTGGCTTTCTCTTCCAAAAAACCTTTTTAAGGAGGGTCGTCGCAGGCTGCATCATAAGCAGGGTGCGATAATGCCCGGTCGTCGCAGGCTTCCCTAAAGGTGGTTTGTAATGTTTTCAAAGGATTCTCTACAGGTGGGATGCGACGATGCCAAAAGGCCAAGAAAAGGTCGACCTTCATGAAAGTTATAGAAGGGAATCTTCTAGAAGGTGAGGTGGCACCTGTATGGTTGGGATCCTACTCACTTCTCTGATTTTGTGGGATTATCCTAATATATTTAACCATCTGTCTTTCCCCTATATAAAGAGGTATTTCTCATGGAACAGGCTAAGAAAGTAATTAAGGTTAATAAAGGTTGAATTTGGCTAAGTTGTATGGAGAATTATGCATTGGATCTTTCTTGAGAGCTTCATTTCAATTCATCAAGTCATTGTGGATCTTCTTCATTCAAGTTTGGATCAAGTGCGTGTGTTGGAGCAAAGGGTTTTCAGAAGGGGACCTTGCAACATCAAGGCTTTGGTTGTAATATCCACTTTCATTATTTATAATACAGTGATATGTTTCTTTCCCATAAAACCCATCTCGTTTTATTGTATGATTCCTTGATCGCATACTTAGGTCCTCTTTGAGTATGATATTTTGCTTTCACTTTGGTTGGATTGTGTTCTCTTGCATACCTAACATCACAGGAGCACTGGAGTGGATCTAGAACGACGAAGACAAGAGGAAGTGACATTTAAATGGTATGTCGCCTATCTTTCATTTGATAGTAAACTTAATGATTAGAGCTTAGGGAAAGCATCATGCTCTGTCTTGTTTTGTTCTAGATATAGGTGGATCTAGGGAGATATATTTATCTCTGCATTTACTGATAAGTCCCATAAAAAAATTGGCAACCATACTGTGGATACGACCTCCTTTTTTATTTTTTTCTTCCCATTTCATTTTAGCCTACCTTCTCCTAATAATTCTCATTCTTTGAGTCTGTGGGTGATCCATTCAGACTCCCTGGGTATAGAAGTTCTTTTGGATTTTATGTCTTTCTCCCATTTTTTCAAAATTTACAGAGCTCGTCGCACTGTACCTTGTTGGCAGCCTGTGATGACCCTTTCTTGTCTCCCTCTGCTTATCCATTCTAGTGCAAAGACATCGCACTCTGCTCTGTCAGTCGCCTGCGATGACCCTTGCTCATCGGGTTGTCTTATGCTCGGCCTGCAACAATTCCTGTAGGTTTTGTTGGAGTGAGTCAGTCTTCTTTTTGCTAACTAGATTTTCCCTGAAATCCTGAAGTGAACTTCATGTGCCCATGATTGATTGATTCTTGAGTTTGGATCTTTCTTATAGTCAGTTTTAGTGATTGAAAGTCTTTCTTTTCTTTTTACAAGTTTTTTCTCATACTCATTGTCACAAGGATATAATCTTGGATATTCATCTAAGTGCTTGTTGGACAAAGGGTCTTTGATTTGTCTTGAGTTTTGGATTCATTTTATTTGTCATATTGTTTGTTGATTAAGAAAAAAAAATTGCTTTCTTATGTCAAGAGTTTTTCTTGTCTCTTTCATTTTGTTTACATGGTGATTTTGATTTGGGAATGGTATTGAGAGTGTCTTGATTTTCGTAGGTTGTGTTTTCCTTTCGTCATCATACCCCTAATTTTATCTTGGAAATGAAGAATTGAATTCGTTTGTTCTTTTTAACAATCTATTACAAGAAAAAAAATTACATTCGAAATATAAGAAGAAATTGGAAAAATTGTAGTGCATTATTATTTGGAATTGTATTCGTTCAGAATTAAGAATTGGAATTAGTAGCTTGATGTACTTCAAAGAAAAATACCTTCTCCATACTGCAACTAGAATTCATTGAATTGAAAATTGCACATTCATCTCTTTTTGCATTTTATTGGGTCAAGGTCACGACATCAACAATTTCACTTCCATCTCCTTTTTGAGTAGGCAACAACCTCTAAAATACATCGTAAATCTAAAATTTAAATTAGTAACTTTTATTTTCTAGGGATATTTTACACCAACATTAGCTAGGATAGCGCTTTGGAATAGGTTGTGAGGTACACTCTCCAAATCATCAAAACACACAATAGTATCTTGTGATAGGGAGAGTTCAAATCCAATTTCCACATTTTGTCCTGGGAATCCCTTCTCACAGAAGGGTCAAACCTGAGATTGCATTAAGACTAGTAGAGTTACTCACCTTGTTTTGTTGGTCTTGGTGTAGAGATTTTGTGTATACCCACAATGATGAGTGGAAGTCGTTCAAGTTGATTTCGGGCTAGATACCCTGCCTTTGCGCTTGGATCGGATTGTCGAATGTTTCCCCAGGAATCACTGTTGTAGTTGGTAAAATTAGTATCCTATCTCTTTAGGGTATTTACACAAGGTGACTGTGGAGGGGCAAGTCTTCACGGTACTTGGAATCAACGTTGGCCAAACTCACTTGGGCTCCTTGGAGGGTATACCCATGATTACGTGTGGTAGCTTGCACCAGGTAAGTCCATTAAGCAGGTCATCAACATAACTTTTCCACCCACTTATCCCAGCCCCTTCTTTTCTTGATTTCACGACGTTGGATTTCATCACCAACTAGTGACTTTGAAACGAGAAGGTTTGTTGCTTGGTTTGATTCCTAGATTTTATTAGTGAGTGTTGTTTGTTTTCTCTAGTCGGCCATATATTTCTTTCGTTCTTTACTTAGCTAGAGAAACATCGAACTTCGTCGTTCACGTAGGATGCAAGGGCTACCCCCAAAAAATCTGGAGGATTACCAACCCTTGCCTCCTAACTCATCAGAAGGCTCTCCTGAGGGAGTGGTCGATCATGAAATTGCTTCGAAATTTGGTAGCACACACTCTTTAAAAGGATTTCAAATTGTTTCAAACTCTTTAGAGGCTTTTAGAATCCCCCCTCTTAGGCCATATGCGCGTATACTTCACATGAACTCGGCTGGAGAAATTGTTGTTGTTGATAATATTGGAGTATCTACCAGACCTAATGCGGGATCTGGGGTAAAGGATCCAGTTTTTCATAGTGAATCATTTAGGACCCTGACTCACACTATTGGAACTTCTATTACTCGTTTCGTTCCTTTGATAGCATGTGACCTTTCCGGTAACCTCGGAGTGAGTCCCGATCGACCTGTAGTATCACAAGTCCCTAAAACCTTTGTCACCTACACAGTACCTTTGGACCATTTCACTGGTACTACCAATAGTGTCACCACCGTTTCGGACCAAATATTGATTGGTTCTCACTCGATCCCTACTCTTTAGATGGCCCATTCTACTATGGTCCCACAAGATACTACGATTCCTATTGGAAATGTGGTTATCTCCCAAGATCCAATTGGGACACCACTTCCACCTAGATAGAATCTATCCCTTCCCCCTGGGTATAGAGCTCTGAATAATTTCTTTCCTACCTCTACCCAGGTTCCATCCAAAATTTTTGGAATTTTTCTTCCTCCTGGGTATAATGTTGCCACTGGTTTTGTTCCTACACCTTCTCAGGTTCTCTCTGAAGGGTCGTATGTTCCTCCTCCACCCCTGCTTGGAGGATCTGGCCCTAGTGGCTCCAATATTTCTATCACTTTTGGTTTCTAGATTCCTATTGGAGGTCAAACCCAGGTTGGGGGACAACCTCAATTTGTGGGGAAACCTCATATTGGGACACAACCTCAACTTGGGGGGCAACCTCAGGTTGGAGTCCATAACCCACTTTATGGATGAAATTCACTTGTGGTACCATATTTACCTTGGAAAATTCTGTTCCAAGGAAATCTATAACCAACTAGGGGGAAACATCCTCAAGTTAACTGTTTTGTACCCCCCCAAGCTCGGTCAACCATATTCAGGTTCTTTGAATCCTGCTTGGGGTCTGAACATTCAATCTAGTGTTCCTTTCCAAGGGAACATATCTAATCAACCCAACCCTATGGGCTATATGCCTCCAAATCCTCAACAACCGAATCTGTCAAGACTATCTAATTAGTTGCAGACTTCTTATGGTTCTATTGGTACACCTATGGGGCTTCCCCCTCAAAACTACCATTTTCCACAAGTGAATCGACAATTGACTTTTCTAGCCACTTTGGATTTACCTGAACTATCTAGGATTTTGAACGATCCTATCTTACATTCTCCTTATTGGCCTGTCATACCGGCCAAGCTACGATCTGACATTCCTAAATTTGACAGTCAAACAGGAGAAGATCTGAATAGTTATGTTATGACTTTTCATCTATGGTGTTCATCCAACTCCTTAATGGGTGACTCCATCAGATTACAAATTTTCCAACGAACTCTCACGGGTTCAGAAACAAAATGGTACATCGAGTTACCTCGAGGTTTATACAATGATTTTAACACCCTATCCATGGCCTTTCTGACACATTACCAGTTGCCAATTTTCTACAAGACGGGAACCGAAATTTTGAGTTCTTTCAAGCAATTCACGTCCACTCATATCTCTGATCACATTCATGAGTGGAGGAGAAGAAGATGTTTAATCAAAGCTCCTCTTCCTGATCAACTCTTAGCCTAGTGGTTTGCCAAATCACTCATTGGACCTATCACTCGTGATGTCTCCATGGGTGGTGTTGTCACTAAAGAGCAGGTGATTAGTCATGCTCAGTACCTTGATCTCGTTTCTTCACCAAAGGGAACACTTTACGATTTGATACTTGACGCTCCTCGTCCTTCCACAAACCCTACCCCAAAACCTCCAGCAACCTCTCATGTTGTTGATGGTGTGATTGGCACCTTCCACATTGATACCCAGTTGATGCACACCAGTCACACCAATCCCAAATCCCATCATTCTAATGCACAATATGCTCCTACTCCTTCCATCGGTAAGACTATTGAAGTTAATTATGTCCAATCCATGCCTGCCAAAAAGAATCAAAATAAAAAGAAAGGAAAAGGTAAGAACAAGGAGGACAAGAATAATAATTCACAATCTGATAAATCCAAAACACAAACCACTAATGATAAAGACAAACATAAGCCTCGTTACACCTGCCTTATCTATGGTGACAATCATTACACAAAAGAATTTTCCAAGACGTGTCGAAGTTACTAAGTTCCTTCAAGGGACCGGGAAGCCTTCTACACCTATCGTTTTGTCACAACCTTTCCCTTCTAAATAGCAATCCCAACTAGTCATTCTTGACCAAACTACCCCTTCTACTTCATCCTATGTCCTTATGTGTACTGGTGACTCTAAAAAGAAAGAAGTTGAAATTGCAACTCGAGCCAAAGATTACTCTCTGTCCAAAGAGAAATTTGATGATATACCACCTTCATTGGTTCAACCTTCTCCCCCTACTTCACCTCCCAACAATCCTCTTCATCTCGAACAATTAGGAATCGATACAGTTCTTCACCCTCCTCCCAAGGGCGTTGTTTGAAAGTGTACATTTAACCCTCACGCTCGTGCTACACAAAACTACAGTATTGTAGAAGATCTTGCACAAGCACCCTCGACAATGTCATCTCTCGAAGTCCTTTAAAGTTTCCCTACTCAACAGAAGGCACCGTAAAAACCATTGGTTGAATTGACCCCATGGATACTAATCTCATAATCTTTGACTTGAAATATCACGTTCCAAGGCTCTCTCCTCAGTTAGCATTTCAAATCCAAGTTGTTGTTGAAAACAAGAATATCTGTAGAACTTTTATTGACGAAGGAGCCTCGACTTGCCTCATGTCAGTTACTTGTTGTAAAGCCATTGGATCTCTTACCCTCACCGAATCACACAATACACTTAAGGACTTCAATGGTACAGGATTTAAACCCTATGATGTTCTTCCCTCTTTGTCTATTACGTTGGAAGGTAACTTGGTCAATGTTGAGGTTGAGGTCTTCGATGCACCTCTTGATTATAACCTTTTACTTTGCCGTATCTGGATTGATTCCATGCATTTAGTTGTGTCTACCCTTTTCTGTGTGTTACATTTCCTTCACCAAGGAAAGGTCATTAATGTTGACCAAATGGTCGTCTTTAATTCTGATTCTCTTACTAGCAACATTCCCTTCATTTCGAAGACACCCCCTAGTTACGAGAATGTCGGTGTGGGTCTTTTGAAATATTCTACTTTGATGGGTACATTTCCAATCCCACCACCTGATATTTCTCCCCCTTTTGTTGCCTCTATTAACACGATATCCACCATTGTTCATGAAACCTCTGCGTCATAAGACCCATGGGTAGTACCTAACCCTGGTGATCACCTCCATTATGGCAACTGGATGCCTTTAAGTTTGGTCAAATCCGCTTACCAAGCTATCAAATTAGCAACCCCTTCCTCTCCTTCTTTCTGTGATTCATCTCCCGATATGTTTCACGTAATTTTTCCTATAGATGAGATGATCATGTCAGTCATGTCCATGGAAGACACCCCCTAGGACGATGGACATCACCAATCCATTCTCTTCCTAGAATGTGACACCATCGAGAGTTACCAATGGATTTCAACTCTGTCAACCGTTGTGGTTATTTCCTCAGTTCCTGAGTCATCACACGATGTTTTGTACGAAGGGAACTTGAGAAACATTTCACCTACCATCCCTCTTTACATATCTATTAAACTCAAATTCATGGATAATCTTCATATTGGAGCCTCATGTTCTACCAACGAGGTTCATGAATACAAAGCCTTGTTCCAAGAATTTCGCGACGTTTTCGCTTGGAGTTACGAAGATGCTATGTATCAATCCTGATATCATTTTACATGAGATTAAGACATACCTAGATGCTAAACCCGTTCGGCAAATACTTCGCCCAGTGAACCCACACAAAGCTGTTGCTATCAAGGTTGAAGTTGAAAAACTTCTGAAAGCTAGATTTATCTATCCTGTGGCTTTGACTGATTAGGTATCCAATCTAGTTCCGGTGAATAACAAACAAGGTACTATCTGCGTTTGTGTATATTATAGGGACATCAATAAGGCTTGTCCTAAGGACAATTACCCAACCCCCTTCATTGACCAATTTGTCGATGACTGTGCCGGAAGTGAGATCTTCTCTTTGATGGATGGTTTCTCTAGATATAATGAAATTTGCATCCTACCCACGGACCAACACAAGACCGATTTTATTTTTCCTTGGGGGACCTTTGCTTATCGAAAATTACCCTTTGGTATCAAGAACGCTCGCGTGAATTTTCAACATGCTATGTCATATGCTTTCCATAATATAAATCACATCGTACAACCTTATCTTGATGATATACCGACACATTCCATGCATCCCCAAGACCACCCGGCACATTTGAGGTCCATTTCCATACGTTGTCATTATTATCGTATCCCCTTAAACCCACACAAGTGTGTCTTTTGTGTGGAGTCCAGTCGAATACTTGGTTTTTTTGTGTCAATACATGGTATTCATGTAGACCCTTTGAAGGTTGAGTCTATCCTTAATCTACCTCCTCCTTCCACTTTACGCCAGCTCAAAAGTTTTGAAGGGAAGGCGAAATTTTTGCGTCATTTCATCCCAAATTATGTTGAACTTACAAAAGGATTCACTCGGCTAATTAAGAAAGGCTACGAGTTTGTGTGGGATGATACCGCGAAAAAATCCTTTGAAGCTTTGAAACTTGCCTTAACCCATACACCCTTACTATTTCCCCCTAACTATAGTCGAGATTATTTCCTCTACTTAGTTGCCTTGAACTCTACGATCGCCATGGTCTTAGTCCAAGATGTTGATTCGCATAATGAACATGTGATATACTATTTGTGTCGGAGTCTCATGACCACCAAGACAAAATACCTCCATGTGGAGAAACTGGCATTGGCAACTGTTCAAGTTGCCCAACGTTTTCGTCATTATATCCTACTACGCAAAGCCACCATTATTTTCGATTGCAACCCCATGAAGCATATCCTTACACGACAATTGCTAGGGGGAAAGTACTCCAAATGGATAGTGATTCTCCAAGAGTTTGACTTAGAGTTTGAACGCACTAAGTCTAATAAATATTTGGTTTTTGCAGAATTGATATGTGACCTTCCCTCGACTGAGACAGGAAATGTGGCAGAGGATTCCTTGCCTGAAGAATCCCTTTTTCTGATCAGTTCTGATGACCTATGGTATGGAGATATCATCATCTATCTCTAGACTCAAACTTTCCGGCCCGATCTATCTAGTATGGATTGTCGTCGCATACGATATCAAGCCCGCTAATACATCATTCTAGGTGATACTCTTTACCATCGCGGTGTTGATTCCATTTTTCGACAATGTCTCACTTACAATGAAGCTGGGAAAGCTTTGAAAGACTGTCACTCTGGAGCATGCGGCGGTCATATGTATGGGTATGCCACTGCCCAAAATATCTTACGAGCAAGCTATTTATGGCCTTCTTTATTTAAGGATTGCATCATTGTTGTTCAAAAGTGCCATGCTTTCCAAACTTATAAAAAAAAGATAAGGTCTCATCCTTCTCCTTTACATCATATAGATTTAATTGGTCCATTTTCCAAATGGGGCAATGACTTCATGACATGTAACCCTCACTCGACCGGGGGGCATGGATAGATCATTATAGTTGTGGATTACTTCACTAAATGGGCCTAGGTGATGCCTACATTTGAGAACATTGGGAAAACTATAGCATTGTTCATATTCAATCACATCATTCCTCAATTTGGTATTCCTCAAGCTATCGTTACTGATCACAGTAGTCATTTTTGGAATTTTATGATGTCTGAACTTACGGAAAAGTTGGGTCTTCGCCATGAAAACTCAACCCCCTATTAACCACATGCCAATGGCCAGGTAGAAGCAATCAATAAGTTCTCATTACTATGCTTCGACAGATGATAGGAATTCATCAGACAAGCTAGCACATAATGTTGTTCTCAGCATTATGGGCATATCGAACATCTGTCAAGTCCGCCACTGGATTTACAACTTTCCAGCTAGATTATGGTATCGAGGTTGTCTTTCTAATTGAATGTGAAATACTATCTTTGAAACTGGTCGTTGAACTTCTCCCCAATACCTTCACTGAAGAAGAGATTCTTTTGTATTTAATGCAATTAGATGAAACCCGTTGCGATGTCGCCCTAGTTATTGAAACTCAGAAGAAGCGTGTTAAATCCCAATACGACAAGCATGTCAAGCCACATGTTTTTTCTGAGGGTGATCTTATTCTCCTGTATGAATAAGATCGTGATTTTCTAGGGGCTGGTAAATTCGAGGCCATGTGGCAAGGTCCTTACATTTTCAAACGTGTGTTGGAGAAAGGAGCTTATGAGCTAGTCGATTATAATGGCATCTCTTTAAGTGAGCCCCGAAATTGGCTTTAGTTAAAGAAGTACTATGCTTAAGTCATTTTTGCATGATTTCTTGTACTTTTAGTGTATCATACTCTTGCGTGCTTTTTCATTGTCTAGTTTCGAACTTCAGTTGCTTACCTTGCATTGTTCTTGGTTTCCAGATGTCAGTGTCTTCGCTACCCTATGTTGGCTTCGATGAGGGCGCTAGTTGCAGTACTCAGAACTTAGCATCTACTGCTTGGGAAATCTACGCACCTACATATGAGTTGATTAGTATTCATGGTGTTTTACTTGGTCTTGCAACTAATAATATTGTAGAATACAGTGTAGTCATCGAATTATTGACTGACATTGTGTCTCTTGGAATCTGTCATCTTGTTGTATGCCTCGATTCATAGTTAGTAGTCCTACAGTTGAGTAATGTCTATTCCATTCGAAGTCCTATGTTATTGAGAGTATATTTATGAATTCGCCTCTTGGAACATTATTTTGATTACATTGAATATCAACACATTCCTATATGTCTAAATACATTAACAAATGTATTGGATAATTATGTGTTAGAAAGACATTTGAGAAATTTATAAAACCCAACCACACTTTGTATATACAGCAAGTAAGCCGGTAGAAGCCTTATATATATAACAATTAAATTTTTCACAAAAAAAAAAAATTGTCCGAAGACCAAAATATCAAAAATGTGAAGCACATGGCTTCATATACAAATATAGTATCAAGGATGTTGCTTGTGATAACATACGGTTTCCCGTGCTACTATATGGAGCAGTCAACTGATAGAAGAAGATACACCCATTGTGTGACGCTGGTAATGTCTCGGGATCTCATCAATAGAGGTATCCAGGACATCCACTGTCAAACCCTCCAAGTTTTTCTCTATAGCCTCGTAGTCAGCAACAGTTAATCCTGCTACCTGGAATCTCTCCCCTCGCCTCTGAATGGGAGATGAACCTGGAGGTCGATAAGGTCTTACATCTGCATTGCCAAAGAGATTTTTGATTAGTCATCGTATTAAGAACATAAAAACATTTCATATTTAAAAATTACAAAAAAAATATAAGAACAAAATGTACTTCTTACCTATGTTCCCCATTGAGAACCTTCAGAAAGAACAAAGTCTATGTCACCTCTGATATCTAAGCCGACATATGCGTAATCATCTACCATAAGCATCTGGGTACTCAACCAATCAAAGAAAGCGTCATTATACCTGACGATGGGACCAATCACATGTCAAGCCATGAGGTTGCACCACCTCTTCATTCTAGGATCATGTGGGGCCGATATGCCCCACTCTCCCTATAGGTGCAAGTGTGGAACCCTCTCCAGGAAGAAGGAAACCAAAATCGATCTTTATCCAAATTGTTTCAAGTCACCTCTCCTACACTTGGTCAACTATTTCTTCATGCTTCTAAGAACCCCATCACTCCAGTTGAAAACTCGAGGCTCCATGCATTCCAGTGCATAATGGAAGTCTCTATGAAGGGTCATATGTGGAATTGTTCTCCCCTCCATACGCGCAATGGTGTATAGGACAGTCCATAGAGGTAAGTCATGGACATCTTAGATAGAAACCTTGTCGCTATGTTTCTCAGCGCCTGGCACACAATGTGCAATGAAGTAATGGCTCATAGGTTCGCCACCTCCTCTACTAATTGTCCCTGTGACCCGAGCCCCTCAGCGAGACAACCCGGTCTAGAAATATATATCCTCGATATCTATCTCCAAGATGTGATCCCCCACATGGAATACCTATCGGTCTACGTCCCACGTATGGACTAAGTATTCCAATAACCTCAACAGGGCCCTCATTCCCTGGATCTTGAAAACTTTTAGCATTCCACACTGTCGGAGGAAATTTATTGTTTCTGGTTCATTTCCGACGAAGTAATATTCATCCTCATATTCTCTTTCTTGCCACACCAACATCCTTACTGTAGAAGACCTAAAATGGAACATAAAAGAGGCATTAGCATCTTCATCTTTCTCCTATACACTTTTTATTGACTGAAACATCTTAAAACTTTTTTGCTTTTGTGCACATTGCATGCTATCTAGCCCGTACAGTGCGGAGTCGTCGCACTGTACCTTAAAATTCATCTCTGATGACCCCAGGTCATCGTAGGGCACGATACAAGGTGCCTGCAATGACCCCGGGTCATTGTAGGGCATGATACAAGGTGCCTGCAACGACCTCCGACGCTAGTATTGTACAGAATGCAACCTAAAATGCCATTTCTAACCAATGAAAAGTTGAATAAGATGAAGATTACCTGTCCTGCGGAGTCCGTTCGTCAAATGGTCCACCGTACCTCATGCAATCAATAGTGGAAGTTTGAGGTAAAAAGGGGGGTTTTGGAACAAAGTTTGGGTGGAGTAACAATGAAATGGTAAAAATAGGTTTTTAATCATATTTATTAACTTTTTACTATTCCATTTTGTTTTTATATTATTTTCATGTATTCCACTTAAACCCTAGACATCTAATGGTGTTACAAGCGTTTGATTTTTCGCAAGTGAGAAACCTAGGAGTGGAATTTGAACAAGGATACATCTTTTGGGTTTTCTTTTATACATTTGTCGTTTGTACAAATCCTTTGAGAGTTTTTTAGGAAAAATTTCGACCATAGTCTTTGTGTCTCCTTGTGCTCGTAAATCAATGAGAAGGTAACCGAGTATAATTTTGTCGTATTTTCATAATATTCATGGTAACATGAAAAACTAAACCTATGGAATATCCTTTAAGCTCTTTTCACACTCCTTAAAAATGAAAATATTGTCGAGCGACCTTGTTCTTTTCACGCTCGTAAAAGTATTTGAAGAAAACATTTGATGGGCGGTATATTATCACTTTTTTGGTCTCATCAAATTAATTTACGAAAAGGGAACTTGTGGAGTCCTCTTTAATTGTTTTTCAGACTCTCTAAACATGAAAAACCTCGATTTTTCTCTCTTTGGACTCGTTAAACAAACATCGAAAGACCCGCACGGGACCGAACCACTCCTTCTTAGGGTTCGTTAAACATACTCCGAGGGACTCGTCCAAAGGATGAGCTTACATCAACAAGCATATGTTATCCTCCTCAAGCTTGCGTAAAAATGGTGGGGGGGGATTTGGGAAAGAAATGTGTCTTTGTATCCGTGTTAGTGGCAGTAATATTCACTCTTGAACATGATACCCCCTTTCATCATTGTATCCAGGTTGGGAAATCCATTCATCTCTCGTTTTCACATCTACATGTCCATAAGTCGGGTCCTCCTTGAGTCAATGCTTCCAAGACCATTTTAATGTCATTCATATGTTAAAGAGAAGTCCAGCCTTAATAAGCCTCCTATCGAGTCAGCAATATGCAGTTATAAATTTTCTACCATGCCGGCCTTCCCTGTGTCAATTTCAAATCATTTCATGCTCTGATCTATCTCAAATATGTTACTTATTTCATTTCAATAATGGCAGCTACATAAAGGCCCTCCTATGATGATTCTTTTCCTATTGACTTCAGCTCATTATCCAGGAACAAGACTTAGAATCATTCAGTTCCTTAGAGCCTGCATGCCTCAATGGCAGGTTTCTTCGCTTTCGACAGTGGGTTCACATCATTGGCCCCTGATTGTAAGATTCCCTCAAGTGTTCAAATTCAAATAATTTATTCACACTCATTGTATTGTACTGGGGTACCTTAGAAGTCATTGATATCAATGGTGATTTCCCTCACACTTGTTAACAGTTCTCATCATTGACCGGTAATCAAGTGGTTTCTACCATGTTCGACTTCAACACCTGTAATCGCATGGTCAGATTCATACTTAGGACGGTGGAAATGAAGACCCTAGGTCACACAATTCTGGTCCAGGTTGTGATGGGTTATTCATGATTTGTGTTGACACACAGATCCACTTTGTATGTCTCATGGCTATATCGTAATTTGAAGTCTTTAAATCATATATCCACAGTGTATTCTGGGTGGCTATGTTGGTTCACGATGACATGGATCCATGCTGTATATTTAATGGCCATGACTCATTCGACACTTTGTAATATGATTATGGGAATGCCTACCTCGAACAATGGTATATTATTATGCTGATGCTTGACTATTTGTAGGTTCTCGATTGATGCTCTCTTTGTTTCTGACACACACACAGTTACAAAGTATTTCTACTATCATGAGTTCCAGCCTCATACTTTGGGGGGAATTATGTTACACATTATTTTGGCCATCTAAATGATCCATTGACAAGCATGTGTTCATGTTCCCAAAATAACCTATCTTAATGAGAAAGGTGACTGGCTTTCTCTTCCAAAAAAACCTTATTAAGGAGGGTTGTTGCAGGCTGCATCATAAGAAGGGTGTGATAATGCCTGGTCATCGCAGGCTACCCTAAAGATGGTTTGCAATGTCTCTGTAGGCTGCTCTAAATTTGGGGTGCGATGATGCCAAAAGTCTAAGAAAAGGTCAACCTTCACGAAATTTCTAGAATGGAATCTTCTAGAAGGTGAGGTGGCACCCATATGGTTGGGATCCTACTCGCTTCACTAATTTGGTGGGATTATCCTAATCTCTTTAACCATCTCTCTTTCCCCTATATAAGGAGGGATTTATCATGGAAAAGGTTAAGCAAGGAATTAAAGTTAATGAAGGTTGAATTTGTCTAAGATTGTATCGAGAATTTTGCATTGGGTCATTCTTGAGAGATTCATTTCAGTTCATCAAGTCATTGTGGATCTTCTTCATTCAAGTTTGGAGCAAGTGTGTGTGTTGGAGCAAAGGGTCATCGGAAGGGGACCTTGCAACATCAAGGCTTTGGTTGTAATCTCCACTTTAATTATTTATAATACAGTGATATGTTTCCTTCCCATTAAACCAATCTAGTTTTATTGTATGATTCCTTAATCACATACTAAGGTCCTCTTTGAGTATGCTATTTTTCTTTCACTTTGGTTGGCTTGTGTTCGCTTGCAGACCTAACATCAGAGGAGCACTGGAGTCGAGCTAGGAAGACGGAGACAAGAGGAAGCGATATTTAAACAATATGTCTCCTATCTTTCGTTTGATAGTAAACTCAATGATTAGAGCTTAGGGAAAGTGTCATGCCCTGTCTTGTTTTGTTCTAGATCTAGGTGGATCTAGGGAAATATGTTTATGTCTGCATTTACCGATAAGTCCCATAACAATTCAAAAAATGATTCCCCATATCCCATGGGAAGTCAACGTAATGGAGACCATTTCTTCCTAAGGAGGGAGAATTGATCTAGATGGATATCAGTTTCCACCAACCTATTCCATTAGCTCAAAGAACATTTTTCCATTTTGGCAGTTTTTTAAAGTTTTTCAAGTCCCAAACTTCCAAGGCCATTTTGAGGCCCTAAATGACATTTTTTTTTCAGAATTTTGGGGGAAAGCATTTAATTTTGATGCCCTAACCCCTGACAGAATTTTTACTTCTCGGATAGACCTTTTCGATGAGGTATTGAACACCTCAAAAGAAGATCGTATGCAAAAGTTACGCCCTTTAGAATTTGACGTACCAACTACCCCCATCAGGGCCCTCAAACCTTTTGGCATTTCATCTTCTAGGGTTAGGGTTTTGGATTTTCTTTATTTTAAACAGGCCTTTGGAGCCTCATTTTAATCATCTTCATCTTCTTGCGAATGAGCATAGCCATCACATCTCTTCTCAGAGATAAGTTGCCACCATTCTAGCGAGTCTTTCACTCTATAATTTTACATTTCTGTATATTTCACTCATTAATAGAAATTGTGTATTATTATATATTTGTTCTTCTTGTTATATATCTGCAATATCTTTGTTATATTATTGTATCTCTATTACATCTCTATGTATTTCCTTATCATATTTCCTCCCTCATTTCATTCTCAAAATAATCTAGATCAGTGGTGTCAGAGAAGGTTACTTCTTGTCGTTTCTTAGTGCATGTACGAGATGAGGTCAGGGTATAGAGAGTTGGTTCTTGAGCTAGTTTCTCTTGAGGACAACCAGCCCAAGCGGCCTCCTATGGTGGAAGAAAACAGAAATGTGGGAGGATAAGATTTTATTAATATTTTTCTCGAGCAATCTCTCACACGAGAGAAGGACGAAATGATGGAAAACATTCCCCACATCCTTTGATGCCTGCCTATAACAACCTACGTGTCTTCATAAAGAAGCCACTTTGGAGGCACCTCTCCTTTCAAGGTACATGTTAATTTTTATATTCCTGTATTTGAAGCTCAGATAGATGTGGATGCTTTGGAAAAATGGTTAAATCTACTAGAAATTATTTCTCTATGCACAGTTTCTTCGACAAGAAAAAGATCACTTTTGTGCTCCTTAAGGATCTCCCCCATGTCAAACATTGGTGGGAGACTTACTGTGAGAAAGTTTCCACAAAGGATTTTGGAATGTTCGAGGTTGAACCCACTTGGGAATATTGTGTAGACGTCATCAAGGAAAAATATTACCATGTTGGAAACTATGAAGACCAGTACATGAGATGAACCACAGTGCATCAAGAGAGGGGAAAAAAAGTGTTGGATTTCACAAATACCTTCCATACCTTGTGCACCAAGATGTATATCAAATAGTTTGAGTGGCATTTGGAACTGAAATAGTGTGGGGCTCTACACAGTTACATCCAAACTAAAATGGATTTTTTGGACAACTCATCACTTGGAGATGCTTATCAATGTACTATCAAGATTGAACATAAATTTAAGCACCAGAACAAATGGGAGTTCAGGTATGCAAATCCGCAATAACCAAAGTATGGTAAAGATGACCCTAACAAACAGCCTCTAGAAAACCAGTCCAAGCCACAAGAAAATAAGGGTAACGGAAAGACGAAGAAGGAAACTGGAAAGTGGTGTGATTTCCACAAAATTCCCTGGAAAAAGACTGATGAGTGTCACTCAAAACAATCATTGGTGGCCGAGATCAAATAAAAGGATTTGAACCCTGATTCAAAATATGATTCAGAAAATAATGGAAGGAGACATATCATCGATGTAGAACCCACTACCATTGTCGCAACCACAACAATTCAATTAGAAGAACCAACAGATCCTGAAGAGGAGGAGTGCCTCTTACATTCACAGATGTGGGTAAATGTGACCATGTTGCATTTCATTGTTGATAGTGAAATCCAAAAGAAACTCACCTCAGTAGAGTTCGTCAAACAGTTGGAATTGCCAACAACACCTCACCCACATCCATACAACATCGGGTGGCTTCACCTGGGATGATATATTCATTTCATACAACAATGTTGCTTGTCCTACAACATCAAGCCCTTCAAGGATGAGGTATTGTGCGATTTTTCCCTGTTGATCCGAAAAGAATCTTTTAAATGACTGTGGTTGAGTTATTAATTGCATGTGTTAATTAACCATTTATGAAGTTGAACCAAAGAGGATGAATTTAATGAAGAAACATAGTACCCATAAAAAAATATATAGATCTGAACATAAGCATAAATAACAAAAAACCATAACGAGATAAGTGATAACAGAGTTCGACAAGGTTGCCTACGTCTTTGGGCCTTTGTCTTAGTGGGGGAGGCTTCTTTATTAATTATTAAATTCTTGAAAAGTAAAACAAAAGTACATCAAATGGATCTCATACTGGTCTCACTGTGTTCTTCTCAACCTCATAAATCCAACACAGTTGATGGCACTGAAAAAGACTAAGTGTAGCTCCCAGAAATGGCCCGCAAAGGTCTCCTCCTCAACAACTTCCCTGCATAAAAATGGATTTGGCTTGCCTTTGCCTCAGAATAAATCTTCTATGACTATCCTTCATGGCCTCAAACAGGCATGGTTTATACATATCTGAATTTGTTTATCCTTCCTCAACTTCCTCCCAAAATCTGGGCTCAAAAAAATCCCAATATCTCCCAATAATGGCCAAAATCTTCAATAATAGGCCTAAAAATCATAAAAATCCACTAAACATAGGTAAAAACCCATTTATGTTTAATAATACATAGATTATCCACCTTGGGCTAAGAGGGAACCCTATTTTTTGGTCCTATGCTAACCATATGGCCTAGCGCCAGCCCAAAGGGCTGGGCGCTGCCCCTTAAACATGCTAGCTCCTAGTTATGTGGAATTTTACATGGGATCAAGGTTCTACCCTTGGCGCATTGGTTGTTGGAGCTATTCCAAATCTTGGTGCCTACCAAGAGGTCATGTGTTCGAATCCCATGGGCTCCACAATTTTTAGACCAACTACCATTGATGGGGTGCCACGTGGCACCAAACAACTTGTCAAGAATGTGCCACTTCTCCACTTCTGATTGGATATGTCATATGCCCATTCAGCCTGTTGTTGTGATGCCACATGTCTCCATGCTACATCAGCATGGTGATGTCATGCTGATGTCATCATTGACTTTTTGTCAATTTGACCTTTGACTTTTTAGTTGTTTGGGAATCTGATCAGAGTGCAATAACTATCGCATATAGATCCCGTTTGAGAAAGTAAATATATGGTCAAAATCAATGCAACGATCCGGTCGCAATGGAATTGGTTTTGTTTGATTCCAAGAACTTTCATTTTTGAGCCTTTTCTGGACCTGGGAAGCCTCCTGGATCCGATTTTGAATCACACCTCCCCCCTAAAGGACCTTTTGGTCCCCAAAAGGTTATTGACCAGTCAACAAGCTCGGGATAGGCCACTCGGCTTGTCCTCTGTCTCTAAACTCTGTCCTGTGCACTTGTCTCATCAAGATCAATTGTAACACAATCATGACAACTGACAACATATTGTTAGCCATTTTATCCCTATTATGTCTTACTGAAGCCACTATCATCCATGTAGACAATATTACTAATGATAGCATCAAAAAGACGACTGCAAATGAGCTGATATACTTGTAAAATATCCACAACATGAGCTTATCTTGGAGCAACCTGTGATTGATTTTCCATTCAACAATCATTTCTTGTTCTTGCTTAAGATCGATTACTTCATTTGAAACAATTATTGGTTTGTTCCTTGATTGCACTGCCTTCTTTAATTGTTCCATAGTTTGAAGTGTTTTATTTGCCTTAACATAATGAGCATGAACCACATAACCTTGACCTGCTTTGGTTAATTGATATTGATTCTTTGTCCTTTATAAGATTGCCTTACGATCATATAAGTATGGACTACCTAAGACCATTCCACATTCACTTAATGGCACTACATCACATGTTACCTCGTCCACATACTTGGATGAAATTGCAAAATTGATTGTGCACTGCTTTGTTATGTGCATTTGATGAAGATTGCTTATCCATTTAAGTGTGTAAGGCTTATGATGTACTTGTGTTTTTAACCCCAATTGCTTAATCAATTCTTCTGATATTAGATTATAGTGAGATCCACTATCGATTAATGTGTTTATCTTAGTGTGTTTCATGATGGTCTTTATATGAAAAAAGTTACTTCAACAATCAATGCCTTCACCAATTTTACCTGTCATACCAACCAATGAGACCTTTGATTCATCACCTGAACTGTTGTCTGTGGGTCTTGTTGTCACTGCAACTATTTGCCTTCCCTTATTTTCCTTGAACAACTTTGGCCTCTTCTCGAGATGCAACTGCCAACAACAGTCCTCATCATGCCCCTCTTTCTTATAATTCTTGTAAGAGAGCTTCTTTTCCTTTCTTGCCACTGCATTTGCCTTTTTTCCATGCCATTTCCTCTTGTCCTCTTTCTTTGAAGATGATTCCTCTGATACACCTGCTTTCCCTACTTCAATGTATGTCACTTGAACAGAAACCTCATAAAGGGTAGTGGGTCCAAACATGAATACAATGTTTCTAATATGTGTAGGTAAACCTCCCATATACTTCATAAGGGTTTCTTGTGTATGTAAAGGGATATCTAACATCAATGCCATTTTTTGAAAGCCATCCATGTATTCTTGCATTGTTTGTCCTTTTCTTAGTTTTAAAGCTTGTCATTCAATTAATGATTTTTCTTTATAACCCAAAGGATAGAATTTCTTCCTAAGTGCATAAATGAAACTTTGCCATGATGGAAATACATTACCCACTTGTTTCGTTCCATTTTGCAACTTGCTTTGCCACTAGATGAGAGTTGTGCCTGCAAGTCTCAAAGATGCCAACTTGATTTGTGTGGCCTCATCCTTGATTTGTTGCACACTGCAGTAAACCTCCATCTGCCTGACCCAATTGTCAAGTCTGTCTACATTAACTTCACCATCATATATGGGTAACTCAAATTTAACATCAAGTTTTAATAATGGAATTTCATTCTTATGTTTATGAACATGTTTCTTTACATTGGGTTTAGAACTTGAACTTGAAGAAGAAGGAGAAGAAGGAGGTGATGATGGAGGTGAAGGAGGAATCTGAGGAGGATCCTCTCCCTCTTCACTTTTTCCCTTTGAAGATTCACCCAGATTTGGTTTCTTACATTCCAAGTAATCTTCATACAAAAATTTCATCATTTTTGACATGGCGAAGAAATTTTTCCAGAACTCTTTCTCATCCTGAGAAAGTCCCTCTTATGATGTTATCTTCTCGCTGTGAGAAGCTATATTTCTCAATCCAATCAATGGATTCTCTTCAACAAGCTCTCCTTCACCACATTGTATCTTTTCCTTGGTTAACATGCAAAACTCAAATCCAAACGTCAACTAGCTCTGATACCACTTGATCCGAAAAGAATCTTTTAAATGACTATGGTTGAGTTATTAATTGTATGTGTTAATTAACCATTTATGAAGATGAACCAAAGAGGATGAATTTAATGAAGAAACATATCATCCATAAAACAATATACATATCTGAACATAAGCATGAATAACAGCAAACCATAATGAGAGAAGTGATAACGGAGTTTGACAAGGTTGCCTATGTCTCCGGGCCTTTGTCTCAGTGGGGGAGGCTTCTTTATTAATTATTCAATTCTTGAAAAGTACAACAAAAGTAAATAAAATGGATCTCATACTAGTCTCACTGTGTTCTCATTGACCTCATAAATCCAACACAACTGATGGCACTGAAAAAGACTGAGTGTAGCTCCCATAAATAGCCCGCAAAGGTCTCCTCCTCAACAACTTCCCTGCTTAAAAATGGCTTTGGCTTGGATTTTATTCAGCATAAATATTCTTTGATTGTCCCTCATGGCCTCAAATAGGCCTAGTTTATATAGATCTGAAGTTGGTTATCCTTCCCCAACTTCCTCCCAAAATCTGGGCTCAAAAAAATCCCAATATCTCCCAATAATGGCCAAAATCTTCAATTACAGGCCTAAAAATCATAAAAATCCACTAAACATAGGTAAAAACCCACTTATGGTTAATAATACATAGAGTAGACACCTTGGGCTAAGCGTTCACCCTCTTTTGTGGTCCTATGCTAACCATATGGCCTAGCGCCAGCCCAAAGGGCTAGTCATTGGCCCCTTAAATGCGCTAGCTCCTGGTTTTGTGGCGCTTTACATGGGATCAAGGTTCTACCCTTGGAGTATTGGTTGTTGGACCTGTCCCAAATCTTGGCACCTACCAAGAGGTCATGCGTTCGAATCCCATGGGCTCCAAAAATTTTATACCAACTACCATTGATGGGGTGCCACGTGGCAGTCCACGACTGGGCCACGTGGCACCAAACAACTTGCCGAGAATGTGCCACTTATCCACTTCTGATTGGACCTGTCATATGCCCAGTCAACCTACTGTTGTGATGCCACATGTCTCAATGCTATGTCAGCATGGTGATKTCATGCTAACATCAGCATTAACTTTTTGTYAATTTTACCTTTGACTTTTTAGTTGTTTAGGAATTTGATCAGAGTGCAATAAATATCGCATACAGAGCCCATTTAAGAAAGTAAATATATGGCCAGAAGCAGTGCGACAAGATGGTCGCAATGGAATTGGTTTCATCTAATTCCGAGAACTTTCATTTTGAGCCTTTTCTGKACCTGGGAAGCCTCCTAGATCTAATTCTGGATCACATGTTGTACGTCTGTGATGTTCTTTTGGGTGAGCCATATATGTGGAAGTTCCATGTTTTTTATGAATCTCGACCTCGTAGTGTCATTTTTTCTCTGGGGGATCACCTCTATAGGATACCAAAGGTATTTCTAACTATTGTTTTCACAAAATAGTGCAAAAAAGTCGTCTCTCATATGACAAATTTGAGCTTCTTTGCGATTCGAGAAGAAGGTGAACAGAAGTGCATTGTGACCACTACGACCTTGATCTAAGCCCCTTCTATCCAACAAGATAAGGTTAGAAAGATTGAAGAAAAGCACAAATATTCCTTCTGCACACCATCATCTCATGTAATCAAACTAGTTAAAAAGGTCCAACCCCTCTAACATCAAGTTTGTGACAGCCTTCCACAAGCCAAGCAACACAACTTCTCCAACAAGGAAAGCAACTCACCAAGTTTAGATTCAACAAACGCTTCCCCATCTCCCACAGGAACACTACAAAAATGGAGACCATTACTTCCTAAGGAGGGAGGATTGATCCATATGGATATCGATGGCCACCCACCTATTCCATTATTTCAAAGAACAATTTTCCATTTTGGTAGTTTTTTATAGTTTTTCGAGTCCCAAACTTTCAGGGTCGTTTTGAGGCCCTAAACAACATTTTTTTGGACTTTTAGAGGGCCATGGGTTTCCAAAATCATACTTTAAAACCTATAAGAAAATGTACTTCTTGGATATACCTTTCCCACGAGGTATCAAATGCCCCAAATGGAGATTATATGCAAATGTTACACCCTCTGGAAGTTGAGGTATCAACTACCTCCATTGGGGCCTTCAAAAATTTTGGCGTTTCATCTTCCGAGGTTGGGAATTTGGATTTTATTTATGTTAAAAAGGCCTTTGGAGCCTCATTTTAATCATCATCATATTCTTTTGAATGAGTGTAGACATCACATCTCTTATTAGAGATAAAATACCACCACTCTAGCATGTCTTTCACTCTGTAATTTTACAGTTTTGTACATTTCACTCATTAATAGAAATTGTGTATTATTGTACATTTTTCCCTCTTCTTATATATATGAAATATAATTTTTATGTTATTGTATCTCTATTACCTCTATTTGTATTTCCTTATTATATTTTCACCTTCATTTCATTCTCAAAATAATTTGAATCAGATAGTGGGAGTGAGGGGGAGAGATAGAGGGAGGAGGGGGGGACAGAGAGAGTGTGTGTGTGAGTGTGAGAGGGGGAGAGAGAAATACAAAGAGGAGGGGTAGAGAGAGAGTGTTAGAGGTAGGGAGAGGGATATAGAGAGTGGAGGTAGAGAGAGGTATAGTGAGATGAAGGGAAGCATAGAGGGAGACATAGAAGAGGGGCTAGAGAGAGAGTGAGACGAAAGGGGGGATACAAAGGGAGATAGATATGGGGAATAGAGAGAGAGAAAGAGTGGAAGAGAGAATGATACTGAGACTAACAATGCAAAGAGAGAGAAATGGTGGGAGAGAGGTGGAAGATAGAGGGGATGGAGGGACAAAGGGGTAGAGGGAGAGAGAGAGAGAGAGAATGGAAGAGGGGGGGCATATAGAGGGAGTGGGTGTACGAGTATGAGGCATGTCAAGGCAAGGTCTATCTATAGGTATTTCCATTCCTTGTGATGTCTAATTCTTGCCATGTATAGGAATCTGAGGGAGAGAGAGGGAAAAAAATAGTGTGGGTAAAGAGGGAGAGGGAGAGTGACAGAGAGAGAGGGAGGGACAAAGGAATGACTTATAAGAGCACATGCATGTTAATAGGAACATCTGTGTGTTCCTAGAGCATGTGTGCACTCCTAAGAACGTGCACAAGTTATTTTGAATTCAATTTTTTTGGGGCAGGATTGACAATGATTATGCTGACTTGGTTGGCTCGGATTTAGATTTGGGATGACAAACCTAGTTGTTCAGTCTGCAAATTGATAAAAACCTCCATTTTTGTGAATACCCCTCTATATCTCTTCCTTTGATGTTATTTTTCTATAGGCTAAATAATTCAGTTGTTTACAAAACTATAGACATAAATAGAGTCGACTATGAATATTTCAAATATATAATTTTAAAAAAAATTCACATTGTTTACTATTTTTAATCTATTTTTGTCTTCACATATATATCAAAATCCTAGAATACATACCTCTCTTATTTGCTATAACATTTTTTCGGCTTAACCATTTCTCGAATGAGTTATATGTGGAACTAGAGGAGACTGATACCTATGATCTAAAAAAAAATGTTTTGATCATGTTAATACCCTCTTAGCATGCACAAAAAGAAAGACGTTGTAATTCCATACATATGTTGACTTTGATAATTTCAAAAAATAGAAAATTAATATTAAAAACTTCCAAAAAATACATGTCACAATCAAAATGGGCTCTCTACAAGTATACAATTTTTTGGAACTAAACTTCATCTTTAAGGTACTCAACACCTGCACGAACAAAAACATATACCTTATATTTTGTTGGAAAAATAAGATTACACTGTTAGAAAAAATCAAATTTGACATAGTTATTCAAAATTTCTATGAATACAAGTTGTATATTCAAAAATATAATTCAATTTCCTACGTTTCATCTTCTTACACCATATTCAAATTCATTGAAAATGTACATTGAATAATCCCTCCAAGTTAACATATTTATTTTTTTCCAGGTTTGCATTGCCACTAATTTGTCATGAGATACAATCATTAGTTTTCACTCACCCCATAGTCAATCAAACTTATACAAAGTAAACCATAGTTAAAATTCACCAATGATTGTTAACCATAACCCTTAACAAACATCACAATGTGAAAAAATATTGAAATTAACCTCTTATTACACAATGTTTTTTTTTATAAACAAAACTAAAGATTATATTCATTAAAAGAAAGTTTTTCCAAAGAAAACAATAATTACATACAAAATTTCAAAGGCATACTCCAAAAATGAACATAATTCTAATATATATGACATATACTCTAAGGCCTTTTCTATACAAAAATTCCAAGTATTTCTACAAGTAACTTGCTTTACAAATTTACCCAAAAAACTAACTATTATGAAAAACATAAAACCATTAAGGTAGGTGCACTATCTTGAGCTTCTTTCCCCTTAGATAAGTGAAGAGAGCCAATTTATTCCACCTCCATGGGATCATGGTTCTGACCCACTGTATCATCTTCTCTGATATCTTCCTACAACAATTTCCTGGAGCCACGATTGTTAGAGATGAGAGAGAGAGAGAGAGAGAAAATCCAAACACTGTGGGAGAACGAGAGAGTGGAGTTGATGGCATTCAACGTCTAGTGAGTCTATTCTCTACTTCTGTAAAAGAAGAAGGTTCATTATGTTGGAAGAATTCATGATGTTAGCTTGCTCTAGCTCTTTAATTTTCATGGAGATGTGTAAAAGGGAATTGTTGTTAGCTTGAGTAATTTCGGTACAAGGAGAACAACTTTTGGCAGAGGTTTTTAGTGATACCAAATTTGGAAAAACAATTCAAAAAACCCTCCACTACAACCTCCCCTATTGATTGTGGAGGTTTTAGCAAATGTTCCATATAACTGAAAAAATTTAAGCAGGTGGAGGTTTTTTTTTGGTGTTGTTGTTTTCAAAACATGTTGGTCCAGTGTTGACAAACACGCATTGAAACATTACTATAATAAAATGCACGGGTACATTAATATAATAAAAACATGCTAGATATTAATATAATAAAAAATTCCCCGGTGCATTTATAACTAATGCACATCAGTTCCGCCTTTTTCATCGTATGCAAAGCCTCGATGCTCTTATAATTGCCACACATCGGTTTTGTGTTGTTTTTGCATGACACACCGTTGCGCTATAGGATTTGTTCTCCCCAATGAAATTAAGTTATAGTTAGCCCCAGTGTGATCATATTGTCCCAAGACCCAATGCGTCTAATATAGCATGTGCCTCAGTGCTTGTAATATTAGTATGTAACGATATATATTTTACCATTTGCACCAAAGGGTAGTGAAATTTTGAAAATTCGAGGTGAGATGTCGACACCATTATTTTTATTATGCACATGTGTGTATACTATAGTAAAGGAACCAATGCATAAATAATATCAAGAATCCTGGCGCATACAAAAATGTAATGCACCGGAACAAAAATCATTTTTAGTGCCCCAGTTTATATTTCAAACATGAGCACCACACAATTTTGAAACGATAAATATTACGAGTGTGTATACTATAGTAAAGGAACTAGTGTGTAAATAATATTTAGAATCCAAGTGCGTGTAATAAATGTAACACATCAGTACAAAAATTATTTTTAGTGCCCTGATTTATATTTCAAACATGAGCACTGTGCAATTTTCAAACGACAAATATTATTGTATTTTAGTATTTATTTTTTTGCACAGATGTGATTTTATTAATGAGGTAGAAATTTGTGTTTGAGTGAAAGTAATTCTTTCTCGACATTTCGAACCCTGAAGCAGATTTTTCTTAAGGAGAAGAAAGATAGGTCACTTAGTTCTAAGTGAGCTATCTTTCTTCTCCTAAAGATGAACCTGCTTTAGGGTTCGAAACGCCGAGAAAAAATTACTTTCACTCCAACGCAGATTTCTCTCTCATTAATAAAAATATTATTGTATATTATATCATTTACAGAACGTTGTGTTTTCTCAATAGTATGTACCGGTGCGTTATTATAATTAATATGTATCGATGCGTATGATGCCTCAAAACGCGTCGATTTCTATATTATGGCATGCATTGTCTAGTGAGATAAAAAAAAATTGCATTTCACTAATAGTATACATTTTAATCCATTGTTTTTTACAAATTTTTAATTAATTATTTCAAATTCAAATAGTTTTTTATATTTATATTATTACATTTTGATATAATGATTGCATTAATGCATTATCCAACTAATTAAGAATCTGTTATTTGTAACAATGTAAATCATCCACATATTAATTATTCAAGAACGCGACATTTTACAAAATTCGACAATGCAATGAAATACGAAACTCATTTTATTATATAGGAATAAGATACCCATTCTCGTACAAAAAGGGGCAATGTAAAGGTCCAATACAATAATCAAATTGCAACCAAGTTGTAATTTTTACACATATTGGTAACATGCCCCCATGCAATTAGGACAATATGTCGAGTACATTAAACACAATCCATGATTTTCATAAACAAATATTCGAAAACATACAACTTGCAACAACATTCAATTATATTGATTGTCATTTATTAGTTGAACTATTGACATTGCTCAAGTTTTGTGCATGCCTCATTTCTTCATCATTTGTAGGTGATATTGTACTTTGGTTTTTTAACACAATGTTTTAATGATCGTCTTGATTTTATATGTTCTTCCCCTTCATCTTCCATCTACAAACATAGAAATGAACTGTAATAAGTATATCTATATTTATATATAGTAGAATATACATGATTGCGTAAATAAAAAAACATATGTTCGCACCAAGTCTTTCATAAACAATACACATCCTTTTGAATCCATGCTTCATGAATTCTCTCAAAATATCCTCTGATGTCTACATGCCATACTTTGTTTCCTATATGTTTAATACGACATGATAAATCACAGACGATACAATCAATATAATTTTTTCTTGTTTTTTCATTAATTCTAAAACAAGGGAAGTTAAACAACATAGCTACATACAAATTGTTGAATTAAACTTGTATTCTTCAACATATACTCACAACCCATACTTAACCCAATATTTATCAAGTCGTGGGTTGCCTCCTCTTTGTATGTTAGCACCTAGTAGAAGACATCCATGTACAAGTGTAACTTAATTATTTAAATATTAATATCACAACAAACATGAAATCTTAAGAAAGGCCAAAAATGTAAATACTCACAAACTTTGCGATCAACCCTTTTATTTCTTGTCATCCTGTCTTATGTGATGAATGGATTCTATTTTGTTTTCTTTTCTACAACAAAAAAATTGAAAATTAGCATTTCACAAGATACTTAAATTCGATGTGCATAAAATAATAAATAAATGATTGCATACCCATAATGCACAATGTAGTTGGGATGGCTCCTCTAGCAACAGAATTATGTTAATTTCTTTTAAAATATTCTTCTACACTTTTTTGGACATCCCTACCAACATGTCTTAGTTTTTCCCTTGTTTGTCCCTTGGAATTTTCAAAATCTCACTGAAAAATAAAAAATATATCAAGTTTATTATTTAAAAAAAAAAAGGTCTCGGTGTGTACATTAAGATAATTCAAACAGGGGCATCGACAATATTTATATACATCATTGCATCAGACATACACATACGCACCGATATAGTATAACAATGTCGTTGTGAAATTGAAAACAATTTACAAATTTTTCTATTCAGTTGGTGCTTTATAAATTAAGAAAAGAACTACTTCCTAAGTACTATTTATTATTCATTGTCGAGCAGTGAACAAATTCAAGAAATGGTGATTTCCATATAAAAAATAGTATTTTTTTCAAATTAAACTCAATGGTGTGTTTTGTAAACAATGTGGCTTGTTGCATATTTGGGTAAAATGTGCGTCGTTGACCGTGAAAAGGATTTTTAATAATATCTCGAATTGAAATAAAGTGGTGTTATTTACAAGCAAATACGCATCGCTGCAATTACTATGTACACAGCGCATTGTTCACTGTGAAGGCGTTTAAAACAAAAGCGACAACAACATGATGGTTTAAGATCCAATGCATTGAGTGGTTTCATTGTAATGGATAGGAAATGCCCATATACAAATAACCAATCCTTATAAAGATCATTTGCTTAAAAAAATTATTCTTGTGAAATATAGAAGGAGAAAGAAAAAGAATAGTTAGGAAATTAGGGCTTCCAATACTGAAGGTAACTATGAAACCCTTTTTTTTGTTTGGGAATGCACTGATTTTTTTTTAATCAAATAGGATAATGATCAAGATGATTAATAGAATGAAATCTTATACCTGAAATTCCTCCTCTATATATTTCTATGTGATCTACAGTACTCCCCCTTGAATTTGGATCTTCAAAAAAAATGTACCTTCCCGGAAATCTTTGCTGATAAATATTTTTTGCACAAATAGTCTCTCTAAAATTTGGAAAACAATAAGAAAATGAATAAGGTTTTCCTTTATGTTGGCGATGGAGGTCACTCCTGGATTGCTTGCAGGAGCAGAGCCCGACGCCCATCAGTTTAATGTCACGATTTGTTTAAAGGGGTGATCAAATGGAGGAAAACTCAGAACGATATCGTCTCAACTCAGAAGCTAGGCCAGGCATGCATGGACGAATGAGGTCTTGATAAACTTCAAACAATGAGTTGCAATAAAGGGTGAGTAGGTGGAAGACTTTCATGAGAAGAGTGCAACAGTCTATCATAAACATCAGGTTCGTAACAGACTGGAGAAGAAAGAATCCGAACACAAAATCCTTTTATATTCAAACACAGAAGACCAGAGAATACAATAATGTCACAACAAATCCTTTATCATAACAAAATTGCAACAATCCACGCGAATCCTTCGACTGTGAACTCTCTGGCATGAGATGAAACAAGGATGAAAGAGGAGAATTGTTTGTCATAAACCAAGAAATCTCAAACACAGAGGCATAACCAGGAAACCAGAATATTTGCTGAAACTTTACAGTCGGGAGCTCAGCTCTACCATCGATAGATACAAAAATGGTGAAAACGCCTTCATATACTCAAACTAACAACAGCAAAAAAATCGAGATGTAGCATTAAAAGATTTGTGTCTGCATGGCTTCTGACAATCTGCAGCCACAATCTTTGAATGGTCGTGCAACTTATGGCAGACGCGATCGATCTTCTGACAATTTCACCGGCGAATCGACGTGCCTTTAATTCATTGCCAGACTTTCCCATTATGGCGGAGGTGATGTCTAACCACCACCAACCGCTTCAATAACTGCTTCGTTGGGATTGAGAACGGCCCGGCCAACTCGGCGCCTTTGGGATGTGGAGGGCCTCCCGTGCTACCACCTGGACTAACTGAATAGCTTGAAGGAAGGACATGGAGGCCAACGCGGGAGGTGGGGCTCGGAAACGGAATGATGGGGTGGGACCGCAGGGGCGAAGCCTGAAAAGATGAGGGGGTGAGAGAGGTTACAGGAAAGACACATGAAAAAAGGAATAAGCGGAGTAAGCTGGAAGGTAGACGTGATGGGCACTTTTAGTGGGAGGTCGACGTGGAGGGAAAGGGACACGTGGTGGGTGGTGAGTGGACGATGAGACATGGAAAGGGCCATTTGGACGAAAAAGTGGAGGAGGACCGATGACACACAGCAGCAGGTGAAGGTGGTTCTGGAGGATGACATGATGGGAGAGGGGTCCACACTGGATAAACATAGAGCACCTGAGAAGGACGGGATTTTCCAAGCACCGTTGATCCGTGCGCGTCGATCTCGGTCGTCGAAAAGCTACATTTGCGATTCCGGACCCCCCCCCCTCCGCTTAAAGGTAGAAAGGCAGGGGGGTCCGGAATTGTCTTTATCACCGTTGATCCGGGCATGCTGATCTGGACTATTGGAGAGATGCGCCCCCAATTCCGGACCCCCCCCCTAACTTAAAGGTAGAAAGGCGGGGGGGGTCTAGAATCCCATATGTGCCGTTGATTTGGGCACACGAATCGTTATCACTCGAACTTGCTCATTACTTACCATGGGCGCATTATCATCCAAAACTTAGGACAAGTGGGTTTTTAACCCCATTCTTTTGCATTCTATCCCCCCTACAAGAAATATCGCTAACATTTGGCTCCATGGGGGATAGAGTCGTCCCTGTGATGCTCTAAGAACACTTTTGCAGATTCAGTGCCTTTGTTGTTGGGCTATGGAGTCTTTTATTAAGCCGAAAACAAAAACAAAACAATATTTACAAAACAAAACAAAAAGAGCCAACTATGGCTCACAAAAAACACTTTTTTAAGAAATGCCCATTTACTGGGCTGCTAAAAACTTCTTTGCCTTTCAGATCCTGCAACCGGTAGGTATTGTTTGCAAACACTTCAAGGATCTTGAAAGGCCTGAACCAGAGGGCATCAAATTTACTGTGTTTGCCCTTTTCCTACCTGGGTGCATCCCATTTGAGCACCAGATCACCCTGCTCGAATTCTTTCTTTTTGCTCTTCCTATCAAAAGCTTGCTTGATCTTCTACTGATGGTTGTAGGCTCTGTCCATGACCTTTTCTCTGATCTGCTGCACTTCCACCATCTGATGAATCCTTCTGAGCACGTGGTTAGGTTCTCCTTCGAGCTCATGGAGGAATTTGGCCACAGATAAGGCGAGTTGAGTGGGGAAAACAACCTCTATTCCGTAAACCAGTTGGAAAGGTGAGATGCCCAGGGATTTCTTTGTTGTCACCCGATCATCCCAAAGAGAAAATTTGAGATTTGAGTCCCAAGCCCTTTTATTGTCTTCCAGTAGCTTCTTCTTGATAATCTTGATTAGGATTTTATTGGAGGACTCTGCCAGTCCGTTTCCTTGAGGATAGTAGGGAGTGGAGTGAATCAGTGCAATCTGGAACTGTTCACAGAATTTGACCAGAGGCTCAGACCGAAAGGGAGAGTCATTATCAGTAACAATTCTGCTGGGGCAACCAAATCTGGCTATGATATCTTCGAGGAAGCTGATGATCACTTTGTGAGAAGGGCTTCTGGTAGGAACAGCTTCTATCCATTTAGTGAAGTAGTCGATTGCAGTCAGAATCCATCTGTGCTAGCCACTTGAGGGAGGGTGAATTTCTCTGATGAAATCCAATCCCCACTGCTGAAAGGGTGCTGAAACTACCACAGGTTTTAGTGGCAGAGATTTGAGTTGTTGCTTCCCTGAGAATTTTTAGCATTTAATGCAAGCTCGGATTTCCCTGCAAACATCAGGAAATAAGGTGGGCCAGTAATACCCAACTCGGAGGATCTTGTGAGTTGTGGTATTCCAAAAATGATGACCTCCACAGAGACCACTATGGAAGTCGAATATAACCTTCTAGGCCTGCTGTGGGTCCAGACACCTCAGTAATATCCCCTAGGGGTCTTTCCAATACAAGGCTTGGTCAACGATGCAGTACCTGACCGCTTTGAGCTTTAAAGCTCTCGCCTTGCTTTTTTCCATCCCATCAGGAGGCCTCAACTCTTGCAAGAAATACAAGATATCCTTGTACCAGGCGCAAGCTGCCAGTGGTACAGTGCTTTAGGAACTCTCGTTGGATGACTCAACTTGCTCATTGATGAAATTGATTCCCAAGGCTCTGCAATTGGATTCAGCCAGCAACTTGGCCAAACCTTGCCCCTTTACTAACTTGGTGGGCTTAATCTCCAGATCAAATTCTAGGATCTTGGCGATCCATTTACCTTTCCTCCCATCTATGTCAGGCTGTATAAGAATGTCCTTCACAGAGGTTGATGGGACATATGCAGTGATTTTTGAGTGCAAGACAGAGACTCTGAAAGCTTTGAGAGCTTTCACCAAGGCATAAGTCTGCTTCTCCATGATCTCGTATCGGAGTTCTGTGTCTCTCAGCGCCTTGCTAAAGAAGGCGATAGGCTGCTCTTACCCTTGATCGTTTTTGTGCAGTAAGACTGCTGCTACTGTATCACAATAAGCAAAAGAAAATATCAGAAAATCTTTGGAATAATTGGGACAGATTAGCACAGGTGCCTCAGTCAACGCCTTCTTTATTTGGACAAAATATTCCCTGGGTTTAGAGGTCCATTTCACTTCATTCCCCTTCCTAAGCATGGCTGTCATGTGTTTCACCAACTCAGCAAAATTTGAGACAAACCTCCTCAGAAAATTAATTCTTCCCAAAAATGCCTGAACCTCTTTCTTAGATCTGGGAAGTGACAGGGCCTGAATTGCTTCCACCCTGTCAGGATCAATTCTCACTCCCTCTGTTGATACTATATGTCCTAAMAACTTCCCTTCTTGCATAGCAAACAATGATTTCTTGGGATTCAAGGAAAGTCCAAACCTGCAACACTTCTAGAAAACCTTCTTCAAGTGGTAGCGGTGCTCTTTATCAGTCTTGGAAAAGACTKTTATGTCATCTAAGTAAATCACCACGAACTTATCTTTTTCCCCGATGAAGGCTATGTCCATGGCTCGCTGAAATGTTGCTCCCGCATTCATCAGTCCGAAAGGCATCTTGGCATACATGAATGTCCCCCAAGGAGTGGTGAAGGCTATCTTTTCTCTGTCCTTAGGCATGACTGATATCTAATTATAACCAGAAAATCCATCAATCATAGATATTCTAGATGCACCAATGACCTTCTGCAATATATGCTCCATGTTGGGCAGGGGATAATTGTCCTTCCTCGATCTCCTGTTCAGGTTCTTGAAATTGACACAGAGTCTGATTTCTCCATTCTTCTTCCTTACTGGGACCAAATTGGCCACCCAGTCGAAGTAACTCAAGGGGACAATGATTTGGGCATCCAGCAGCTTCTTCACCTCTCTCTCCATGACGGGTAACAGCAAGGGATTTATCTGTCTCAGCTTCTACTTGAATGGCTTAGCCTCTTCTTTCAGTGGGATCTTGTGCTCAATGACTGACGTGTCATATGTCTTGAAGTCTTCGTAGGTCCATGCAAACACGTCAGCAAACTCCCTCAGCAATTCAGTGTATTCGACCCTCTACTCCTCGGTCAAACTCCTTGACAACTTGACAAACTTGGGCTCCTCTGGTGTGCCTATGTTGCATTTAGCTGTGTTGGCATCATCACCCGAAACTCTACCGTTTACTGCCACATCGCTCCCATCAAACAACCTTTCTAATGGGATTAGTCCTCTCGGTATATGGTTGCTTGGTAGCTGTATAATCTGGTGGTCAGCAATTTTATCCAAAAACTCCCCAGGGTGATGGTCATCTTCCATGTCAGGGTCCTCGTCTATGTGCAATGCAGAAAGTCATCAATGGATTGAAGAAACTTTTCGATCTCCTGATCATCCTCAAATACCCTCCAATGCTTGACAATGTCCGGTACAGAGGGTCTGTATTTTATTTCAACATCGGACCTGACAGTGGGCAGTGCAGGAACTTCGAGCAGACTAGTTGTGAAAGCTAAAAAGTCGGCTGGGGCATTTCTTCCCTTGGAATGTAGGAAATGTTAAAATCCAAGAAAAAATTATTCACAAGGTCCCATACCTCGTTCCTGTAATTCTTGAGTCGAGGATGCTTAGCCTGGTAAACATTTTTGACCTGCTGGACAATCAGTTCTGCATCTCCAAACACAGCCATCTCCTTGATTTCCATTTCCTTTGCAGCTCTTAATCCCAGAACCAGAGCTTCATACTCTGCCACGTTGTTGGTGACTTCAAATTCCATCTTGTATGACAGAGATATGGTCTTTTGACAAGGAGACACGAGTACTACCCCGGCACCTGCACCCATACTAGAAGAAGCTCCATCAAAGAACATCTTCCAAACAGAGGTGGTTGGAGGGGGTGTCTTTTGATTAAGACTGGGCTGCTTTCTGATCTGCAAAGGGGCCTCAGGAGTCTCAGTGACCTGCAACAAGCTAGATCCTAAGTCAGTGTCAAGTGCAAAAATGGGGTGATTAGTGGGGTTCGCTTCATCACTGACAATGTAAGCTAGTTGGGCTTCTTTGTATAATATCCTATGTTCCCCCCCAAAGAATGGAATGGTGGCATATGTGAGATCCATATGTAATGTCCCTCCAAGTCTCTTAATCCAAGACCTTGACAACAGCATGCCAAACTTGGGGGGAACATCAGCTACCACAATATCCACGACCATACTCTTCATGGGCAGTTGAAACAACGAGACTACCAGGTCCTTGATGACTCCCAAACATTGCACCCTCCTGGAGTCAAAAGAATAGAGGTCATGATAGGCTCGGGTGACTTCCAGTCCTAATTCTTCCATGACGGTTTTGGGCATGAGGTTGTGAGAGGCTCCTGAATCCATCAAACAGTTGTGAAGTACCTTATCATGTATGTTCAGGGAGGTGTAGAAGGGAGGGGATGAGTCATCTCTATCTTCCACCATGGGGCCTAGAATAACTGCTGGTTTTTCATCTTGGAGGTTTATGAAGTCTGTGGAAGGGCCAGAGGACTCAAATTTCAAAAGGTCAGAGAAGCGCTTCTTGAATTCACCATGTTTGATTAACTCAGTGAGGGGCACAGGGATTCTGATCTTTTGAATCTCATGCTTGAAATTAAAAGAGGATGTAAGCTTTGGAATTTCTCTAATTTCAGGAACATGATTTTGGACAATGGGAGAGAGGGGTTGGGCCTTCCTACCTCTGTAAGCGTCTACTGCCTCATCAACAGGCTTCTCTGCTCTAGTGGAGTGCTCTGAAACATCAGGTGTTGCTGCCTTCTTGTCGGATCTCAGGTTATACCTGCCTCGACCACTACTAACCTTGTCTCCTTTGCTCAATTCATTCAACTGACTATTCATGAGAGACTCCTCGTATGCTGCCTGAGTTAGATGAGGGAAAGGGGTAGTGACTTCTAAACAGTGGATTTTAGGCTTGGGCTCGTCTGTTTCTCCTTCTTCTTCATCAGACACAAAATTGTTTTGAAAGGGAGCCTGAATTCTTTGGTCGTCTCTGTCTCTTTCCTTCTCTATGTGCATAGTTGGAGGAGAAAAATTATTTGGCCTTCTAAAACCCACTCTGTTCTCGGTGCTCTGAGGACCCTTGTTCATTTTTTTCCTTTCCACTCTGAATCTCTCCATTTCTTCTTTCAGAAAGTTCATCACCTGGGCCAACTCATTTACTTGAGGGTGGGGCAGTGATGGGCCGAAAGTTGAGGCTTCTGACTTTCCCTTTCTTCTGTCTGCGTCAGCTTTGTTCCTCAGTTTGTCAGCTGCTAATATGTTAGATTCCACCTCTATAGCTGCATCTTTCATTTGAGCTAAGGAGGTAGCTCTTCTTTCTCTCAATAAAAGGCAGAAATCAGGGTCAAATGCACCAACGTAAGAAATTTGGGCAGAGGCCTCTGAGGGCTTTATCTCTGCAAGAATTTTGTTATACATTTTATTGAATCTTTTGGAGAAGTCAGAGACCGACTCTCCTTCCATCTTCTTCAGAGACCCAAACTCATTCATGTAATATATATAATCTTTTCTATCTCCCCACTGTCTTAGGAAAACAGTATCCAGGGCTTCAATTCCAGCAATAGATCCAGGGGCCAGCCCCCTGAACCACTTCCTCACCTCACCATCCAAGCTCTGAACAAAGACTCTCATCCAGACATCTTCATTTTCAATGTTCAAATTGTCTGCATAACTGTAGAAAGAAGCCAGGTGCTCTTCTGCAGTTATGTCTCCTTCCCTAGTGAACTTGGGCATGTACTTCAAGTAGTCTCCAGCAGGGAGAGGATTCATGGGATGGGGTAGGACTAAAGGAGCATATCTAGCAGCGACTATGGCATCCATTCTATTTGGAGGGGGATTAGAACCAGCCATAGGGATATTAGGTAGAGAAGAACTCGGAGGAGAAGGAGTGTGAACGGGAGATGTTGGAAAAGAGGTTCTCACAGGAGACGACGGGGAAAACAGAGAGAAGGCCCAAGGATCTTGATGTGCAGATGCCTCTCTTTGTGCAACAGTAGTAATAAAAGGAGGGGTGGTGAAACCTTCTGAGGCCTAAGGTCTATGTGGAGGCATAGCTTCCAGGGAGGGGGAAGTGACAAGGATCTCTCCCTCTGATACTAGACCAGGAGGAGAAAACTCAGCAGGAACACTCCCAAAATTCAGAAAATGGGAAACCTCAGAGGGAGGGCGACTAGAAACCTGAGAATAAGAGAATGGAGTTCTTATGGAAGGAGGTGGGGAAATACCTGATTCAGAGGTGAAGCTTTATCCTTGAGGAGCCTTTCCTTTTCTAAGAATCACCTCTGGATTTTCTTCAGCTGTAGCCAGAGGCAGTTGTGGATGGGATCGCGTGTGTCTGCCGCCGGAAGCCACAACTAATCCAACGGGTCTGCCGCAGTGGAGTCGTCACAGTGGAGTCGCTAGGTGCACAATAGCAATCTTCAAGTTTTGATTTCTGATGCACCTTCAGAATCAGCTTAATCTTTATCGTTCAATCCCGGGGAAAATATTCAACTTCTTCCCTGGCAACGGCGCCAGAAATGTTGGCGACGAAGGTCACTCCTGGATTGCTTGCAGGAGCAGAGCCCGAAACCCATCAGTTTAATGTCACGATTTGTTTAAAGGGGTGATCAAATGGAGGAAAACTCAGAACGATATCGTCTCAACTCAGAAGCTAGGCCAGGCATGCATGGACGAATGAGGTCTTGATAAACTTCAAACAGTGAGTTGCAATAAAGGGTGAGTAGGTGGAAGACTTTCATGAGAAGAGTGAAAAGGTCTATCATAAACATCAGGTTCGTAACAGACTGGAGAAGAAAGAATCCGAACACAAAATCCTTTTCTATTCAAACACAGAAGACTAGAGAATACAATAATGTCACAACAAATCCTTTATCATAACAAAATTGCAACAATCCACGCGAATCCTTCGACTGTGAGCTCTCTGGCATGAGATGAAACAAGGATGAAAGAGGAGAACTGTTTGTCATAAAACAAGAAATCTCAAACACAGAGGCATAACCAGGAAACTAGAATATTTGCTGAAACTTTACAGTCGGGAGCTCAGCTCTACCATCGATAGATACAAAAATGGTGAAAACGCCTTCATATACTCAAACTAACAACAGCAAAAAAATCGAGACGTAGCATTAAAAGCTTTGCGTCTGCATGGCTTCTGACAATCTGCAACCGCAATCTTTGAATGGTCGTGCAACTTATGGCAGACGCGATCGATCTTCTGACAGTTTCACCRGCGAATCGACATGCCTTTAATTCATTGCCGGACTTTCCCATTATGGCAGAGGCGATGTCTAACCACCACCAACCGCTTCAATAACTACTTCGTTGGGATTGAGAACGGCCCGGCCAACTCGACGCCTTTGGGATGTGGAGGGCCTCCCGCGCTACCACCTGGACTAACTGAATAGCTTGAAGGACGGACATGGAGGCCAACGCGGGAGGTGGGGCTCGGCAACGGAATGATGGGGTCGGACCGCAGGGGCGAAGCCTGAAAAGATGAGGGGGCAAGAGAGGTTATAGGAAAGACACATGGCAAAAGGAATAAGCAGAGTAAGCTGAAAGGTAGACGTGATGGGCGCTTTTAGTGGGAGGCGGACATGGAGGGAAAGGGACACGTGGCAGGTGGTGAGTTGACGATGAGACAGGGAAAGGGCCATTTGGACGAAAATGTGGAGGAGGACCGATGACACACGGCAGCAGGGGAAGGTGGTTTTGGAGGATGACATGACAGGAGAGGGGCCCACACTGGCTAAACATAGAGAACCTGAGAAGGACGGTATTGTCCAAGCGCCGTTGATCCGTGCGCGTCGATCTCGGCCGTCGAAA
>JASDQU010103046.1:297384-310097 GCA_032191745.1 Picea mariana
GGGGGGGGGGTTTGGAATCCCATATGCGCCGTTGATTTGGGCACGCGAATCGCTGCCGCTTGAACTTGCTCATTACTTACCATGGGCGCATTATCATCCAAAACTTAGGACAAGTGGGTTTTTAACCCCATTCTTTTGCATTCTATCCCCCCTACAAGAAATATCGCTAACACTTTATAAACACAAAAACTCAAATTCCCACTCATTTTTTTGTTGTATATTTTGGCGCATTGATGATAAATGTGCGGGTTTTTTTCAAAAGTTAAATTTTCGGTGCATTATTCCATGAGTAACACACCAGTGCGGTATGTATAACACACTGATTTATTTTCATAATAAATTTCCAAGTATTGATAGTACGCGCACATTATTTTTCTAACTTGCTTTAGTCAGTGCGCCATATAGTTTGAAACACACCAATGCGAAGTGTAATTAATAATGTACCTGGGAGGTATGTAAGTAATAATGCACCGTAAGAAAATTAATTTTTAACAATGAAAATCCAAACATCTATATTTAAATTTTGCAAAGGTAATAACGAAGGTCATTATTTGGTGCTTATCTCAATTAAATGCACCGATGCATTTTGTTTATACATATGCACTGGTGCGCCTTTAAATGATAAAGAACACCAATGGGGGAGAGAGGGAAGAGGATATAATGAGTGATAGTGGTATGGAGATACAGAGTTAGGGTTTGAGAGGGGTATACGCAAGAAAGAGAGAGGTCGGGGGGGATAGAGAGAGAAGGGGAGGGAGCGAGGGAGCCAACAAGAGAGAGAGAGAGAAGGGGAGGGAGGGAGCCAACAAGTGAGAGAGAGACAGAAGGGGAGGGAGGGAGGGAGCCAACAAGAGAGAGAGAGAGAAAGGGAAGGAGGAAGAGAGTGAGAGAGACGTTGAGCAAAAAATTAACATTTTCTATGTTTGAGGAGGATTTTTTTAGGGATCAAGTAACTATTTCATATTTTATAAAGTCAGATTGAGATTTCATGTATAGTTGAGAGGAAAAACAATTATATTGTAGAAAAAATCAATGATTTTTTAAGTGTGTTGTCAAGTTATAAAATTTATTCAAAGTTATTTTTGAACTTAGATTATTCTATGCTATCGAAGATGATGTTTTTGGCTCGAATTCAGGAAAACAATAATTATAATATCAAATGGTCAATTCTTCAGATTCCAGCACCACCTCATTCCTTATCTTTGGAACTCCTTCAAGTTCTCTTACGTTGATTGCAGCAAATCTAGATTTTATTGATAATTCATTTATCTCATTGAATTTATGTTATGTATGTAGGTGCAATTTAATAATTGTTCATCCAATTTTGCAGGATCAAGATTTAGGATCACTTTCATATGCTTAATATATTCCCTTGGTCCCAAAATTCTACAAGCTCTTATCATGAGAAATATGTTGCAGGCATATGTTTGATGAAAATGGACAAATTGTTTACCCTACCAATCCTAACATGCCATCTTCCAACAACCAACTTAGGTCAATGGTATTACACCATGAATTTGATCTCTTTTATGTAGGAAACCCTATAGGGTGTAAGAAAAAGATGATTGAGTAATTGTATTTTTAGATTTTCAATGGAACTAATGTAAATGTATTGCTTAATTTGACATTTTTTTATAAAGGGTTCAGTTTCATGTTTATTATTGGGAAAAAAAATTCCATGTTTCTATTAAGTGTGTTGTATAATGTTTGAACATATTAAAAGCATTGTGTTCCTAATATTGTAATGTATTGTTCAATATTAAATCACAATTAGGATTTTTATGATGAGCAACATGTACACCATATACTATTGCACCCAACTACGATATCAAGTCGCTATCTTGATACTAAATGAAAAGATCATAGAGGGACCACACCGAGAATGGTTGAAACAACCACCTATTCAATTCCCACTATGTCATGAGCCACCAATTCAAAACCTTGACAATAATATTATTTCTTCACATGTTGGGGATGAAGGAAATGATATATAGGTTGGTATGGATTCTTTCTTGCAAGATACCCAGACCATGGAGGGAATGTTGTTAGAGGCATTCCAACAAAATAAACTAGGGGATGACATTGATGTCATAGATACCTTCTACGAAATCCTAAAATATTCTTTCACCACCCTCTATTTGGTGCAATACAAGGGTCTATAAGATATACCTAGCTAGGTACAACTATGTTATTGTACAACCTGAAAGAAATGTATGGTATGTTAGACAAATGATTCTCGACACTTTTGAGGTAACTAACCATTAAAGTCCCCTAAATTTTCAAGGAATATTGTCACACAATGAAAGAAGAAAAGGGTTGATTTTATTCATGCTTAATGAAAGTGTAAATTTCTATTTCCCACTAATTGCAGGTTACTCAAAGATAAGGTACTTCCAAGTGATAATAATTTCCCGATAGCGACACAGAGGTAAAGAAAATGATGAAAATTTTGGGTGTTCAGTACATAGCATACCATGAATGTATAAATGACTGTATTCTATATAGAAATGAATATGAAAACAAAGACATATGTCCAAAATGTGGGTATCATGGGTACCATAAATAAAAAACCAAGGGTAAGGCATATGGAACTCCTCATAAGATATTGAGGAACATGCCTATAATTCCAAGGATCCAAAGGCTCTTTCGTTGAAAAAAATTAGCTATATTAGAAGGGTGGCATGCCTCACATAGAAGTGATCTAGGAGTTATGTGAATCCCAACAGATTCAATATCCATGAAGCTTATATAGGATATATGGACCGATAAATTTAAGGATGAAGTTCGGAGCCTCTGATTGAGCATAGCTATGGATGGAATTAACCCATATTCGATCCAAAACACCAACTATATGTTTTCCTAGGTGAAGTGATCAATAACAATACCCCCCCATAGTTTTCTGCGAAGAATGAACATCTTATGATGGCTCTTATAGTCCTGGGTAGAATGCATGTCTACCTCCAAGCATTGATCGATGAATTTAAGAAATTATGGGAAGGGACACATGTATATGATTTATCAAGTCCCATACTAATGGAGAGGTATTTTATGTTGTATGGAATATGTGTGTACAGGATGCAAGATTATCCAGGAATAGGAGTTTTTTCCAGTAATCATGTTCATCAATTTGTTTATATATTTAACTTTATTTGGCATACTTCATTTGGTGCAACTATATTTTTTATACTAACATGTTATGTATATGATAACATCGTAGGTATTGTAACAAAAGTGTATCATGGATGTAAATGTTGTGGATCTTCTATAAATGATAGGTGGTTCAATGACCTATGAAATATGGTGTACGATTTTTCAAGGGTATTCCTCCCTAAAGACCACCCTTATAGAAAAGTTACATTTTCTTTCAATGGTAAACCAGAAACAACCTAGAGACTTGAAATAATGACATTGACAGATTGGAATAGCACATATGACATAGATAAGGAAAAGGAAATGGAAGAACTATTTAATTCAAATGGGGAATGTATGTTCGATGATTCTAAATTTTTGACACCTATGTTGAGAAAATGTCCATTGTGATGAAAAGGAAATCTATAATTTATAAGCTTCCATATTGGGAGAATATTAAGATTGTCCAATTATTATATCTCATGCATATATTAAAAAATGTTTCATCTTCTTCATGGAGACACATATCATGGAATAAAAGTGACACATTGGTTGTCAAAAGAGATCTTATTGCTTCGAATACTAAAAAGAGACATTGGCCAAAAAACAAAACTAGAGGAGAGTTTGGTCCCTCTTGGTATTTTAAATAAGGTGATGTCCCATGGATTTTGAAAAAAGAATTATCTTTATATGGCGAAGGATGTTATATTGGGTGTGAAGGCACCTTATTTATATGGTGTTGTAGGGGATAATTGACTCTGTCGACTAGACCCGACGGTCAACTAAGAACTAATGGGTCGACCGATGTAGTCAGAAGTAGAGTTCAGTCAGAGTACCCATTGATCAACTTATGGAGGAAGTTAAGTGGTTACAATTGCATGAAAGAGGTATAAATATACAAGCACATGAAGGATCAAATAGTTTCATGTGAGAGTTTGTATATAATTGTCTTGTATTGTTCTATCATATAATAAAAGGATTGTTCTTTGGGATCTCATTATGTGTGTATGTATTTATCTATGTCTGTGTGTATGCATGTATCTCTATGATGTCTATGTAAGGGTCTACCGGTAACTCTCCCTACTTTTCCCTACATTACAACATTGGTTTCGTTGCCGATATTACTGGACTTGGGCATGTAGAAGTTTACATAAATGCTAAATCTACAAGACATACGAGATTTGTGGGAGTGAAAAATTGAGAACTACATCAGAAACTACACAAGAAGGAACAACCTCTCACTAGTCGAAGCATGGTCATGGTTCTTTTTAGATACACAAAAAATATTCGTTGAAGCTATCTGAGAAGCATTATTTCATCACATTATTAGATCAGGTAATGCATAATATAACACCTGATGAGAAGTTAGGCCTAAAGTTGATGAACAGAGGAAAAAAAAATATGCACGACTGGCTCGAAAGAATTATCGAAGATTATATTTCAGAACAAGCCATTGAAGATCGAATGTCTCTCGAAAAAATAAGAGAAAACATTTACACTGAATTGCACGACATCTTTTTCTTCACAGTTTCAATACTTCTTCATAAATTCCTCCTTGACAAGGGATTCAGTGACATCATCGAATACTAACCAAGACTAGGCACATCGTTACCAAATAGTAACTTCCAAGAAAGAGATGAAAACTAGGAAGCATTTTTTGATGCAAAGTGAAAAGATACAAGAGAATCATGGGACTACTTCTTGGAGGAATACACATGGATAACGCTACTAACATAGAGTAAGTCTAGTCAGCAATGGGGGGTCGGTCGAAACTATGAGATGCCATAAAAAAAAAAGACTTGAAGTAGTGTTTCCCAATCCTAAATGTCGTCAAGAGGGAATCAAGCCCATAAGCAAATCGTGGATATCTAGAAAATAGAATAGGATAAAAGGCAACAGAAAAGAGAAGAACTTTGTAACCAGTGGAACAACAAAAAATTGAATAGAAGTATGTTTGGGGAGGGTCATCCTGATCGAGTGTGTGATCACTTTGAGTCAGACAAATATCGATCAGAGTTGGCAATAGCAACAACCTCAATGACACCTAGCAAAAGTAGTGACGCATAGCTAAACATCCATCAACCAGACAATGAACCAGAAATTATAGACTACAAAGAATTTGGACCATATTTTCGTAATTCTCCTGCACCAGAAACCAGCCCACAAATAAGATAATTTCTCCAACGGAAACTACAGATAGACAACCAATCTACAAGATTATGGTACAGAATGGATGACCATGGAAACCTACGAGATGAATAAATTGTCGAGACAAAATGAAATGACATCAACAATATGATTATTCAAATTAAGTATCTCACTAACTGGACCCCTCTACCACATCTAATATCAAGAGAATAAATTAACTACAGTCAGGAAGTGATGCAACCATTGGAACGACGATTAGTCGAATATAAGATCAAATATCTCAAAATGAAGACGTATTTTTTATACTCAAGAAGAAACAATTTTTCCTTTAGTACCATCCATTGTCAGACACAAACAAAATCCTACTAGAGATTCGACAACTCAATCGAAATAACTAGTAGCTCAAATACTAAGAAAATCGAGCATTCCCAACAAAAAATTCAAAATGGGATTTAACCACATCCCGATTTATGAAGGTGACGAGGACCCATATCGCCATTGGTTCATGTGTGATAAATTTTTGGATGTGGCTGATATTACAGATAAAGAAAAATAAATGGAAAAATTCGGAGCTACTCTATGGTAATGCACCTTAACATGGTTCATGAACTACATGAAAAATAAAAATCGTTCGAAAGAAGAAATTAAGAATAGCTTCTTATCATTATTTAAAATTTAGGATGTCACACATCTAGCAACCCAAAAGTTAAAAGAAACAAAACAACGAACGGGTGAGTCGGTAAGAGAATATGATAATATATTTAAATATCTCCTAAGTCAATTCCCGACAACAATCAATCAAAACTTGTTGGTTCAGTGGTATGTAGTTGGGATAATTCCAAGAATCGTCTCTCCACTATGCTTATATGAGATAACATGTTGTGAATATGTGCTACAGAAATTACATTGAGTTGAATCATATGATTATGGCCCGTCGACTTCCTCGACGATGGAGATACTTGAGGAGAAAATAGAACATTTACAACAAATAATAAAAAATCTATCTATACAATGGAATGAAGTATGGTGTACTACATGCCTTGTGGAAGGACATACAAAGGATAATTGTCCCCTCAATGAGTGCACACCAACAACATACTTCCACCGAATACAAGCGCAAAAATATTGTAACATATGAGAGTGCCTAACTGATCACAGATTACAAGAATTCCCACATAATCTAAAAAGCACAAAATGGTGTCATATATGTGAAGCTTCTAGTCATCAAACATCAAAATGCCATTTAAATGCTCATAATCAGAATAATATACAAATGCTCTACCACACAAAATCTATCGACCAAGAAAACAACTATGGTTGAAGAGACAACTACTACAGTCATGGTCGAGGTCGAGGAGACCGACGTGGATTCGATGGTCAAGGTTGAGGTCATGCACGACCTTATTTTTTCAATTATTGGAAAGATGATCACACCGGCCCATATTTCCCTATAAAAGATAGAAATGATCTAAAATGTTTCAATATATGTGGCATTGGAGATCACTCTTTAGAATATTGCCCGATAGTACTCAACAAAGCCATACCAAGATAAAATGTGAATCTAATACATGCAAAATCCAAGGAAGAGGTGATGAACTCAAAAAACTTATATATTGTTGCAAGGTCGAGTGCAGGATGAGATATTCACACTCTGTCACAAAATTACCAAAGAAAGAAGGCTAATACCTTCCCAATCCCAGAAAAATAAGAGAAAATCATGAGACATGCTATTAAATTATTCAAGAACTCCACAGAAAATCAACAAAAATTGAGAATTCAAAATGATGACACCATCCAAGAATTTTTGCAGCTCCTCAACAAAAAACATTCAATAGGTAGACTGTTGGATTTACTCAACATATTACAAGAATACAAGATGTTCATACACCAACCAAGGATGAAAATCACCTCTCTTATAACAGTAAATATTACGATCCACGAGTCGATTTGGAGATTTAGATAATGATGGTTAATCAAATGATCGTTGATTTTGGTTCTCAAGTCAATATTCTACCATGAGAAACATGGATATGAATGGGTCAACCTAGCCTAGAGCCCACATTGAACTATCTTAAATTAGCCGATAAAATATTAATAGAACCAATTGGAATATTGAGAAATATCGACACTCAAATTATGGGAATACCGACTTCGGGTGACTTCGAAGTGATCGACCTTTTCGAAGGAATGTCATCATACACAGTTTTGGTTGGTTGGCCTTGGGGTCGATGAATGAAAGAAACTATCTCCCTTGAAAGAGATAGAATTAAATTGAAAGGGAGTGAGAGAAAAATAATCATTCCCTTGGATCCAAAGGAAGGAAAACCATGGATGGAATCATGGGATGAAGATCAAGAAGTCCAGTTCCTATATCATATAAACAAAAAACAAAAGGATTGTATAGAACTGACTAAAGAAGGAGAAATTTAGAGAGAATCTCCCATGTCAGTCGGGCATAATTCTGACTACGCCTTATACAACTGGAAAATTGAAAATTACAAGGCACATGCGAAAGATTGTTGGTCTATTGAAATTATTCCAAAGAAACATCTTAAAATATGCTACTCAATCCAGGTTGTACCAAAAGTGTATGAAACATTAACTCAAGAAACTCCCACTCTTATACCGACCAAGCAATGAGTCACCTCAGCAAGATCATATATAAAATGTAGGCCATAGAACAAAAATTTGACCAAGAGTTGGGTACATTTCAGACATCAAGTATAGCATAGAATGTCAACTGGATTGCCCAGTCAAAAATATTAAATCTGGAAGCACAGCAGGTGATCGATATGGTTTGAATTCATCCAACAAACAAAGCATTCAACCCCTAGTATTATTTAGAATGCCTTCAAAGTCAACACAGAAAGTGAAAAGAGTAAGGAAGTTGATGAAACCAAAAGGGGAAATCCAGGCACAATAGAGCAGTCGAAAATATTAATTTAAGTCGGTGCACCATATGAATATTTTTTCCCCTCTTATGACATGTCTCTCTTTCTCTTTTCATCTTCTACTTCTCAATATTTTAATTTTGTAATCAAAGTATGAAAAATTATTTTGCATAACCCCCACTTTCTTGGGACGAGAAAGGAATTGAGGTGGGGGGTGATGTTGTAGGGGATAGCAAACTCTGTCGACTAGACTTGACGGTTGACTAAGAAGTAGTCGATTGACCGACGTAGTCAGAAGTATAGGTTAGTCGTAGTACCTTTTAACTGACCGAACCAGGCAGTTAAGTAGTTACAACTGCCTGAAATAGGTAAAAATAGACAAGCACATGAAGGCTCAAATAGATTCATGTGAGAGGTTGTATACAATTTTGTTGTATTGTTCTATCATATAATAAAAGGGTTGTTCTTTAGGATTTTATTACTTGTGTATGTATTTATCTATGTCTATGTGTATGCATGTATCTCTATGATGTCTATGTAAGGATCTACCTACAACTCTCCCTACTATTACCTAAATTACAACATATGAGTTGACTCTACAAAGTTGCTTCATTGTAGATGGGAATTTGTCAGGGTAGAAAACACATGACCATCTGAACCTTGTAAGGGTATGTATGTTGAATACATGATTCTTATTTTATACTGACGTCTATAAAAATATGTTGTGCACTCACATTTTTATGGAAATCAATTATACACGTCTATTTTGTAGTGTTATTATCCTTTGTTCATGCATGGTTATGTGAACCATGACTTCCCCTAAGACCTGTAATGCAACATATCAAAATTATCTACATTTGTACATTGGATTACATCAAGGGAGATTTATATGGATAGCATTCTATGGTGGCATTGAGAGATAGTTGAGATTGTTTGTATGTTTGAGAAGGAACTACCCACGATTTTTATCGACTCGCAAGTCCATTTTCTAATTCACTTACATGATGAGGTTGAATTAGTTGGGGTTCTCTCATGTCGTTGAATGTTCTTCTTAGAGAGGTACATGAAAAAATTAAAGGGATTTTTTCAACAAAGGGAAAAACCAAAGGGATCTATGGCAGAGGGGTACATAATATACAAGTTGTTCTATTATGCCAGTGAGTACATCAAGAAAATTGATGACACAAAAGGTCAATTTGTTCGGGATGACCATCAATATGAGGAAAAAAGTGAAGGGGGTCTACTCCAAACAAATGGAAAAAGGAACTTGATAAAGAGTAAGTCAGTTATACTTTTTCAAGTTAGTACAAAGAATTTTTTTACATTGAAGTTGATAATATATATTTCATCCCATGCTAATTGTTTTGAATTCTTTTATATATCATCGAATTTAGAAATTTTGATGCCATCAATAAATTCATTCTTTAAGTTGATAATATATACTTGATCTCATGCTATTCATTTTGAATTTTTGTATACATTAGCAAATTTTGAAATAGATTCCATCAATAAATTCATTATTTACAACGTGGAGGAAACGTTACCATGGGTCACATTATATGAAGAGAAAAGAAGGAAATGGGACAGTGACAATAAATCATTCAGATGGTTGAATGGTAGAATCATTCCTTATCCTGATCATTTAAAAGAAAATATACCAAAAATATGTCCCAACAGTTGGGTGGTTGACCAGATACAAGAGAAATATGAGGTGTCCAGTCATAACCCACGTGGAGAATATATAGATGCACTAAACATAGGGATTAGGTGCAACAACTCTATAATAACCTCTCTTGTAACATACCTATCCAGCCATAGGCCGAGATACGCCACTTAAATCGACTGCAACACACCCAGCCACCAAAAGGCGGGGCATGTTGCAATCCCAAGACTCAATTCTCTGAATGGATCTCGAATTCTAACAAAATTTAATCTGAAAACAAGCATGAAAGATTCTCATGAATAAATCAAGATCCCTACAACAACATGAAGCAGTAAACAATGTTCAATGCATAGAAAGTAACCAGCAAATAGGCACATTACAAATACATATCTCAGAGATAATTAAATACACAGCGGAATAAACATATACAAAAAACATAGAGAGAACTTACCTTTCAAGTAAAAGTTCACCTTTTGGTTTCAAACCAAGGATGTTCCTCCCAACCATAGACATTTTTGTTCATTTAATCTCAATATCAGGTCACCCCCGAGACAGGGCTATGAATCCACAAGGATGGGTCCTAGGCCAAATCTAAAATACTCAACAATTGTCTAACAAACTCTCAGGTTCCCCAACCACACAACAAATCCTAATTTCCATCTCTCTTTCCCCCTCAGCCTGCACAACCCAAAGAAATGAACACCTTTCTCTGCCATGCAATCCCTGAGGTTATTCCATTTCTCTCCAAGGATCCAATGCTACTGGTAAGGAAATATCCCTATTGGAAACTCCAAGGATTCTCAGTTGTGGACAGTTCTATCCAAACTACCATCAATCTCATAACTAATAGGCCTCTCAACACTCAAGTTATCACAGTCCTTTCAACACTCACAGTGATCCAACTGGATCCAAAAAGGCCTAAAAATAAAATTTCTCAAAATCAGACAAAAACAATGCCATCACATAGGGATCATCGTTCCTATTTTGGCAGTATATTGTTTTCCAAAAATGGACACTGTATGCGAAAGTTATCGCGTTCTGAAATTTTTCCCAAATAGGAAAAAAGTCAAAGTTCAAAGTCAAATAGTGAAAGGTTGTACAATTGACATGGCAGATGACGTCAACATTATGTCATGATGACATCAGCAATATGTCATGATGATATCAGCAATATGTCATGCCGACAACAACATGACACATGACAGCGCCAAGACGTTCCACTTGTCAGTCATTTTTGGCATTTTCAAGGGTGATTTGGCCTAATGAGGAGGTGACACTTGACATTGTATGGAAGGTTGCGTGGTGGTATGGATTCTGATGTGGTAGCTGACTGGGAAGAATGACATGGAAGTATGGATGTTGAAGTGGTAGTTGACTGGTCAGGATGATGTGGTAGTATGGCTACTGATGTGGAAGCTGACTAGGTAGGATTACGTGGCAGTACATATGCTAATGTGGCAACTGACTGGGAAGGATGATGTGGTAGTACAGATGATTTCGTGGCATGTTGACATGGCTCAGGTCAATGATGAGGTGACATGTGGCCCAATGAGGAGGCACCATGTAACACCTTTTGGAAGGTCAAAGTGGTTTGGCGATTTCCTCGAAATCTGGCGGTTACCACCAAATATGGCGAGAATCCTCCAAATATGGTGAAATCTCGCTAAGTTTGGCTAAATGTTGCTAAATTTGGTGGATTCTGGCTTATTTAGCTGGGAACGGAAATTGAGACAAAGGATGTTTTTTGGAATGTAGTTCGAGACTATATGGATAGTATAGATCTCACAGGGCACAAAATTGGGATTTGTGCCGAGGAGAGGTCCCGAGGGCCTATTCAGAAGTAGGTTGACTTTATACTCAAAAGTTGCAGAATTTTGAGGGGAGCCTGAATATGGATTTTGTTTTTGCATCCGAGTAGCCGAACAAAAAAATTCCTCCAAAGCTGAAGATGTCAAGCCAAGCATAACCGAGTTCATACTAAAAAGTCTTAGAATTACCTATTGCAGCCTTTGGTGATGTTTGTTTATGTCCAAAAGTTGCAAATCTGAAAGGTGGTTTTAGGAGTTGTTATGTAAGCATTTCTTGGTATTTTTTTTAAGCATGAAATATTAATAAGAACCCTCCCACTCAAGACAAAGGCCCAAAGACGTAGGCAAATTTGTGTCGAACTTTGTTATCAATATTTGGCATTGTGGTTTGTTGTTATTAGTGCTTATTTATTGTTCTGCATTCGTTATGATGGATGCAACATTCTTTCATTAAAATATTTTTCTTCTCTTTAAATCCTAAATGGTAAAATAACTCATGCATAAACTTAACCAAAGTCATTTATAAGATCAAGTGGTATCATAGTAGGTTGATAGTTGGTTGTTTGAGTTTACATGATTACCAGGGAAAAGCTAAGTTGTGGTAAAGGAGAGCTTGTAGAAGGAGATCCTGAGCTTGGATCAAGAAACAGGACATCTCAAAGTGAGAAGATGGCATCGGAAGAAGGACCTTCTCAAAATGAAAGAGACTTTCAAAAGACTTTCTTTKCCATGTCAGAGATGGTAAAAGTGTTGTATGATGATCACTTGGAATGGAAGAGATCATTTCAAGGGGAATATTCAAAGAAATCCAAAAGTGAAAAGGAGAGGACCCTCCAAAATCTCCTCCTTCACCTCCTTCATCTCCATATTCTTCTTATTCAAGTACAAGTTCAAATTACACTGTAAGAAAACATTCTCATAAAGGCAAGCATGATATGCCATTACTTAAACTTGAAGTAAATTTTGTTTTACATATGTATGATGGTGAAGTTAATGTTGAGAAACTTGATAATTGGGTTAGACAGATGGAGGTATATTGTAATGTACAGAAAATCAAAGATGAGGCAACCAAAA
>JASDQU010103046.1:310147-345378 GCA_032191745.1 Picea mariana
TTTTCCATGTCAGAGATGGTAAAAGTGTTGTATGATGATCACTTGGAATGGAAGAGATCATTTCAAGGGGAATATTCAAAGAAATCCAAAAGTGAAAAGGAGAGGACCCTCCAAAATCTCCTCCTTCACCTCCTTCATCTCCATATTCTTCTTATTCAAGTACAAGTTCAAATTATACTGTAAGAAAACATTCTCATAAAGGCAAGCATGATATGCCATTACTTAAACTTGAAGTAAATTTTGTTTTACATATGTATGATGGTGAAGTTAATGTTGAGAAACTTGATAATTGGGTTAGACAGATGGAGGTATATTGTAATGTACAGAAAATCAAAGATGAGGCAACCAAAATTAGATTGGCATCACTTCATCTTAAAAACACACCTCTCATCTGGTGGAAAAGTAAGATGCAACATGGAACTCAGCAAGTTGGTAAGATTTTTCCATCATGGCATGATTTTATTTCCACACTTAGAAAAAATTTATATCCATTGGGATATAAGGAAAAGGATTTAATTTAATGGAAAAGTCTTAAGCTAAGAAAAGGACAGTCGGTGCAGGAATATACAGATGAATTTCGTAAGATGGCTTTGATGTTAGATGTTCCATTGACTACACAAGAAACTCTTATGAAGTATATAGGAGGTTTTCATGCTTATATTCGTAATATTGTATTTATGTTTGGACCTACTAATCTTGACAAGGTTTTTGTTCAAGCAACGTATATTGAAGCACAGAAAATTGGAGTTGGTGTATCAGGGGAATCATCTTCAAAGAAAGATAGCAAAGGAAAATGGAATGGGAAGAAAGAAAATTCAGTGACAGTGAAGGAAGAGAAGCTCTCTTGCAAGAATTGCAAGAAAGAAGGGAACGATGATGAGCATTGCTGGAAATTGCACCCAGAGAAGAAACCAAAGTGGTTCAAAGAGAGGAAAGGGAGGCAAAAAGTTGCAACAAAAACACGACCAATAGACTTGGGATCAGATTCAGGTGACGAGAATAAGATTACAGCAGTTGGTTTGACATGTAAAATTGGTGATGGTTTTGATTCAAGAAGTAAATGGTTTCATATAAGGGTCATAATGAAACATACTAAGATTGACACATTGATAGATAGTGGATATCAATCTAACTTAATTTCAGAAGAAGTGGTTAAGAAATTGGGATTAAACACTAAGATGCATCACAAACCCTATTCACTAAATTGGATAAGCAAAGATCATAAATTGCCCATAAAAATCATTGTATCATAAAGTTTGCAATTACATCTAAGTATCTGGATGAAGTAATATGTGATGTGGTGCTGCTAGAAACATGTGGAATGGTATTAGGAAGCCCTTATTTATACGATCGCAAGGAAATATTCTACAGGGAATAGAATCAATATCACTTGTTTAATAAAGTCAGTGAATATGTTGTACATGCTCATCATATAAAATAAAATCAATCTCTTCTAACAATGGAACAATTAAAGAAGGAAGATTATGCAAGCAATACACCTATAATTGTGCCAAGTAAAGAAATCGATCTTAAGCATGAACATGAGATGGTTGTAGGATGGGAGTTCAATCATACTTTGCTACAATATAAGTTAATGTCGTGCAATCCCATCAAACATATTGGTTCATTTTTAGTCATATTTCTGATATTATCACTGCTAATGTTTTCTACATGGATGGTAGTGGGTCTAGTAAGATGTGAACGAGTTCAAATGGATAACAATATGGTTTCAGTTTTCATGGTTACTATGTAATTGATTATGATGCGATAGGTGCACAGGATAGAGTTTAAACACAAAGGACAAGTGGGCAGGCCTATCCTTCACTTGATGACTGGTTAATATCATTTTGGAGGACCAAAAGGTCTTAGTGGGGAGGTGTGATCCAATTGGATCCAGAAAGGGCTAAAAATCAAACTTCTCAGAATCAGACAAAACCAATGCCATTGCGTAGGGATCGCTGTGTCGATTCCGACAATATATTTTTTTCTGAAAATGGACACCATATGGAAAAGTTATCGCATTCTGAACTTTTTCCCAAACATGGAAAAAATCAAAGGTCAAAGTCAACTAGTCAAAGGTCGTACAAATGACATGGAATATGATGTCATCAGTACATCATGATGATGTCATTAGTACATCATGATGATGCCAGCATGACATGTGGCAAGACCAAGACGTGCCACGTGTCAGTCATTTTTGGCATTTTTAGAGGTGATTTGGCCAAATGAGGAGGTGACATGTGGCATTATATGGAAGGATGATGTGGTGGTATAGATGCTGACATGGAAGATGACTAGGTAGGATGACATGGTAGTATGGATGTTGACTGGGAAAGATGATGTGGCAGCATAGATGCTGACATGGCAGTTGACTGGGCATTACGGATGTTGACTACGTAGGATGACGTGGCATGTTGATGTGGCTTGGTCCAATGATGAGTTGACACATGGACCAATGAGGAGGAACCACATGGAACCTTCTGGAAGGTCAAAGTGGTTTGGAAGTTTCCTCCAAATCTAGTAGTTACCACTAAATCTGGCGGGAATCCTCCAAATCTGGTGAAATCTCGCTAAGTTTGTCTAATTGTTGCTAAATTTGACAGAGTCTGGATTATTTATCCGAGAATGGGAATCGATACAAAGGAGTTTTTTTTTCATGCAGTTCGAGACTGTATGGACTGTACGGATCTAACAAGGTGCAACATTGGGATTTGTGTCGAGGAGAGATCCCGAGGGCCTGTTCAGAAGTAGCTCGACTTTATACTCAAAAGTTGTAGAATTTCAAGGGGATTCCAAATATGGATTATTTTTTTGCATCCAAGCAGCTGAACAGAAAAGTGCCTCCAGAGCCCAAGATGTCAAGCCAAGCATAACCAATTTCATACTCAAAAGTCTCAGAATTACCTGTTGCATCCTTTGGTGATGTTTTTTTCTGTCCAGAAGTTGCAGATATGAAAGGTGGTTTTAGGAGTTGTTACGTAAGCATTTCTTAGTATTTTTTTTAAGAATTAAATATTAATAAGAGTCCTCCCACTGAAGATAAATGCTCAGATACGTAGGAAAATTTGTGCCGAAATCCTTATCAATCTTTGGTGTTATGGTTTGTTGTTCTTAGTGCTTATTTATTGTTCTACATTCTTTATGATGGCTGCAACATACTTTCATTAAAATCTTCTTCTTCTCTTTAAATCCTAAATGGTAAAATAACTCATGCATAAACTTAACCAAAGTCATTTAAAAGATCGATTTTTGAATCACAAAACAATCCAAATTACACTAGCTCTCTTCTACCCAACCTGCATAACCCCAAGATAATGGACCCCCTTCTGTTCCATGCAGTCCCTCAAGTTTTCCATCTCCTTCCAAGGCTCAAGTGATTATGGTTAAGAATCTCCCTGYTGGGACTCTCAAGACTCGCAGTTATGGACAATTCTATCYGAACTGTCATTAAGCTCATGCACACAGGCATACATTCCCTTCTGGAATGATCAGTAATTATTACAACCATTCATCAATGGATATCCTCTTCCTGCCATTTGTTTCCATGCTCAGCCTAAGAGCATTCRAACTAGAAATAGTGAGTGAAGAGGAAAGAAGAACAAGGGAACAAGGRAAAAAAATGAACCAGGGGAAGAGCACCCAACCAAGGGAAGAGCGACTCCCAACTTCACCCAAATCCACCCTTATGCAGCCATTCATATCCATGCTCAGACCAAGAGCAAAKAAATTCATCACAAGTGAAGGAAAAGGAAGAAGAATAATAACTGGGAGAAGAAGCGCACCAAAACAACCCCCAAGGGATGTTTATATAATCACAAGAACGAGGAACCACATGGCCTTCCCCAAGAATCCCATGTAACCAATTTTCTCCATAAAATCAATTATGGTAAATAAAAATAATAATAAAAATATTTATCCCCTCAAGCCCCCTCTCTTATGGAATCATAGCCCCTATCTCTTTTATCCTTGTCTGTATTGCAGCCAGTGATGTATTTTTATTAATGTATATGAAGTATTACAATTCCTAGGCACTCTAGCCCCTTTTTGAATTTACCGTCTCACCAGCCTAAGTCACAATTACATAATACATTATAGTTCATAAGGGTTAAAATTGGGATGTTACGTCCCCCTCCTCTTATTTTGGCACTTTCCTCAATGCACAACAACATTCCAATGTTATTAACATTACAAATCCAGGCCCTCTGGCCTTAATCCACACATGCAATTCATCCTAAAATTATATACATATGCACTCTGGCCTAAAATTAAACATGTATACACAGGTACTCTGACCCAAAACATGTATAATGATCTCCAAAATTTGTATTTATGGCAACAGATCCAACCAACAATCTCTCCTTCCCTCTCAGCCATGCGCAAACCAAAGAAATGAACCCCTTTATCTGCCATGCAGCCCCTCAAGATGTTCCACTTATCTCCAGGGCTCTAGTGCACTCAACCAAGAATTTTGAGAGCTGTGGCTTCAAGAACTCCAACTGCAGCAAGTCCATTGGACTTTCTTCATTCCATGCCTTCATCATTGAGCTCAATTTCCTCCTGGTGTTCTTTTTTGCAAGCTTCCAACTTCAATATACCACATCTCATATGTATTATAAAAATACAGTCATCATGAGATATTGTTATAATAATTTCAATCATAAATGTCAAATATGTTTTATATAGGAAAACAAAATTTTTGAAGCATGAGCTTTCTGCTCATAATGTTTGGTTTTGCAGCTGTAGAGATCAGTCTTCCTTATGGGCTTACATCCCTACCATATTCAACACCACCCTACCTACAATTTCCTTGATTTATATTCAACTAAAACAATTTTTCAGTAATTTATTAAATTATAATTCCCAAAACTAGTTTATATAAAATTTCCAAACATGAGCTTCTTCTCATAATAGTTTGGCTCTTGCAACAATAGGCATTAGTGTTCTTTATGGGTTTACATTTCTTCCAGATACCATACCATTCTACCTGGAATTTTCTCATTTTACACTTAGCCAAACAAACTGTCAGTATATCCCATACAAGATATATATATTTTCATGGTAACAATTCAAAACAAAATCACAAAGTGATCTCAAAATTGTTTACAACTGCAATTCAATCACTTCTGTTAATCCAACTATCAACTGAAATGAACTCATTATTACATACGCATGTATTATCAGCCAATATTTTATTTCTTCTATCCAGAAATATTTTTATCACTTTGTCCCCTCAACAAAGCTTTCCTGTAATTTATCATTATTTAGCTTCTTTAACCTGCAACTTTCTTGTTGTAATATATAACAGTTCTTGAAGGGTTGTCAACTTCATGAGTTAGCAATACTCACATCATTTCATTTGTTAGCATAATTATTTCTATGTTATATAAATATATACATGAATTCACCCCATTACATTCAATAATTCATGTACTTGTAACATTTTTAATAGCTCCAAAAATGATCTTGAAATTGTAAAAAAAACAATCCAATCACCTTCATCTAGTATTCATATTAAATATAATGCATCTATCCATCATTACATATTTTCAGTACCATAGGATTTTCATAATGCAGTAATTTATTACTAAATAAATAGCAATCAATGTGTCAATACCCATGACCACATCTATACAATGCATCCATGCATTGGCTACATAATACCACATAATTGTGTCATGCATTCACCAAGGTGAGTTGAAAGGTCTTTCCAATGCCTCAACACATCATCTACAAACTTCCTACTACTTTCCTGACTACTTGGATACCTTCCTTTTCAACCCAAACACAACACTAAGAATATAATTCTTAAGTGCTCTTCAGTGTCGGAAAAGAGGTTGCAATCCAAACATCATATATATAATATATACCATTGAACACTCACATAGTGTTATAGCCCTTCCATATCCAACCATAGTATGGTCTCACACATGACTAGCTCTATGGATATTCATTGTTATAGAAGGAGTATGTCTCCTGAATTAACCCGGTTATGATCCCATAACCAATCATAACATAATATGCAACTAACATTTTATCTAAATTCATTCTAGCATCAATAACACTTACATACTCTAGGACTTTGGCCATTACATATCAATTTAAATATTGAAAATTAACTGAGGGAATTCTTACCTCAATCCCTTTCAACATGTATGCATCAAAAGAAACTAAATGCATACATGCATGGCTTTTATCCACCTACCTGTTGCTATCTAATCAACTGATATTTGTAGAATCTCATAAACTTCCTCCTTCATCATTTTGATCACCATTCCTACCACCCTCATGGGTCTTCACCTAGATGGAAATTATAAGCAACAGCAACATCCACATATTTAACCATGCTATATCATTTTTCCTGAATACATAATCCATCATTATTCATACTCAATCATTATCTCATAATAATAGACTATTCTAAGTTCACGAGCATGTTATATGCATATCCAAGCATGTACCTATGAAAAATTACACATCCATATTCACCAATCATTTACTGTCAGCATGCCTACTAATGCATATGCAATTTAACTTCATTGTATGCCTCATGCATTCTAGTGCATTTATGTTTCAAATCACTTGTTCATTTATTTATTTATCTTGTAGTTGGTTGTCCTTGAATTCCTTGAGATCCTTGTTGCCTTGCATGCTTCCATTATGCTCATTTGCACTATGGTCCCCTGGTCTAAACACTTTCGACCCAAGTTCCACTTGGCCATTCTGCAATCCAACCAACATGTTCTATTTCCAACAGCCTCTCCTAGGAATTCATATCCAACTTTACCTTTATGAAACATTCCATCACCCTAGAATGAAGTAGCTCAAACATTCCATCACCCTACCACAACATTCTTGTATCAAATACTATTACTCCTAGTTGTCCATTAGGTTACTTCATTAACATTTCCATGTGAAACCATACCTTTCGCACTTAATGCCATTCCCCAATGGAATTCCATTTCACTCAGTGACATTTTTCAAGTGAGAGAGCATTCCTAATTCTCTGCATTGCCATCATGTTTCCACTGTGAACTCTAATATAATAAGCGGATTTCTTTCACACTTAAGCTTTTCAACTATGTACACATTTCTACCTTCAAGACTATGGAGCCTTACTTTTTTCCTTCTATGCCCTTCAATGACATTTTTAACCTGCTAGCTTCATATCCTATGTGAGGATTCTTTCTTTTGTAGTACCTCATCCAAATTTTGTAAGCTTTGTCATGCTTCCATGACTCTGATATATGATCTTGTTCTTGAATTGATCTGATTATACCTCTAATCCTGAAAAACCTGCAAGCATCCATCTTGTTAGAATTATACATATCATATAAAAATTGTCAATTAAATTTACAGGTACCTTTTCTATTTAATTTATGAAGAAATAGATCACAGTTATCCAAATTAGAATAATTTTGGGCCATTCTCCTCTAAATCAGTGTTCCAATGGCTATAATTTCTCCCCAATCGAATATATGAGATAAAAGTTAGGGCTCCCCGAAAAACCACTTTCACCCCCCTTAGGTGATACAAAAATCGAATTTTGTACAGGAACTTCCTTCAAACCATGATCCACATGACCACAGATCGAAACCACGGTCTTAAACACGCTTTAGTACTTTTCTCTCTTCATCACAAAACAATTCGACCACTAGCCCCATTTTTGTCTTTGAAAACAACAATTCGGGAACTAGCCCCATTTCATTTCGATCAAAGTCTCATATGACTTGAGCTATGACCAAGAGCTTAGATGATATGTGTTTATCCATATCTTTGGAATTTTGGGCTTCGGAGGTTTCACCTTCATCACACTTCATTTTCCCCAAATGTTGAACTAGCAAACTTCTGAACAGACCCTTCTTCGGAGCTTTGGGCTTTGGGGGTTCTACCTTTATCATACCATGTTTACTTTGAACATCAAACTGGTGAACTTCCAGAGTCTCTTCAACAACCATGCACCAGGGGGGTGCTACGTGGTGAAAAATACGCAGATGACGCATGGCCCATTCTACGGGTGGCATGTGTCAAGTTATAACTAGTACGAACGGTCTTCAAAATGAATGGAATACGATGGCACGTGGCAAGCATCAATTGTGTCCACGTCACCCTAGGCGATGTACGAAGGCCACGTCACTCCGGTGCTCTGTGAATTTGGCTACTTGAGGCTTCGGAAGTTTCTTCTACCATAAATCTCAAAAATCTCAAATGCCTAACTGGCAGACTCTCGGTCTGTCGCTCTCTGGAGATTCAGGAATTCAATCTTCGAGGGACTTCACCACATAACATTACAAATATCTTGAACCGAAAAACTTCCTAACTATGCTTCTCCAGAGTTTCGGGACTCCAGTACTTCGGGGCTTCAGACTTCGAAGGATTTTTGTTTTCAACTACATCCAATAATTCCTCTGAACGTTGAACTTCCAAACAAATTATAATCTATGCACACGTTTCCCTTAACTACGAACAGTCCAAAAAACTTCTCCAAGTGACATAAGGACTAAAACTCTCAAATTTCAAATATTTGATAATCTGTAGACATGCTTCCCAGACAATGGACGATCATGATTTTCTCTAGAGTTCGGGGCTTCAGGAGAATTTATTCCTGGCAGCTTAAGGACTCTCTTCTCTCAGAGTGTCAAACCTCCGAACTTCCGTGAGATCTACGGCTCACGCTCACCCATGCACATATCTGATAGTTGGGAACTGATCTCCTCCACCATGCCCCACCTCCTGATCTATGCTTGATCCAACAACCCAGATCTGTCCTTGGAGAAATTCAATGGTCAAGTACTCCTTCTAGTGATCTACGACGTAGATTCACTCCAAAACTTCGGAGCTTTGGGGATTTTACCTCCTTTTCATCAAAGACTTAAAAAATTTTGAAGCAACAAAGTCTAAAAGACTCTGGTGCTTAATGGCCCCACACCTTCTCCATATCCGATGAATGCGAAGGATCTGTCTTCTCCCAAACAGATCCAATGGTCCAAATCTAAAATTTCTCACACGGTGGTGATTGTTCCAAAATTCGAAAGGGATGGTCACGATCCTTTAATACTTTACTAAGGATCTCAGATGTTCTAGCTTCTACATGGATTCTACAACGCCATTCCTCCTGAGCTTCACAACTTCATAGTCCTAAATCGATCTCAACCAAAAGATCTTACCAACAGATCCAACCCATTTTGGCCCGGTGTTTCAATCTGTAGCTCTGATACCAATCTGTAACGTACCCAGCCACCCACAAGCCAGGATACACCACTTAAATAGGTTGTGACTCAGCCATTCACCCGTAGGTGGGGCACCCTACAGTCCCAAGACTCAATTCTCTGAATGGATCTCTAATTATAACAACATTTAATCTGAAAACAAGCATGAAATACCCTCATGCATAAATAAATATCCCTGCTACAGCATAAAGTAGTAAACAATGTGCCATGCACAACAAATAACCAGTAGATAAGCACATTACAAATACATATCTTAGAGATAATTAAATACATGGTGGAATAAACATATACATAGAGCACTTGTATTTCAAGTAAACATTCACCAATTGGTTGTAGACCAAGGACCTTCCTCCCAACCATAGACATTGTTGTTCATTTACTCTCAACAGTAGGTCACTCCCGAGCCAGGGCTATGAATCCATAAGGATGGGTCCTAGGCCAAATCTAAAATATGCAACAGTTGGCTAACTAGCTCTTAGGTTTCCCAACAACACAACAAATCCTAATTTCCAACTCTCTTTCCCCCTCATCCTACACAACCCAAAGAAATAAACACCTTTCTATGTCATGTAGTCCATGAGGTTGTTCCATTTCTCTCCAAGGATCAAGTGTTGCTGGTCAGGAAATATACCTACTGGAAACTCCAAGGATTCTCAGTTGTGGAAATTTCTATCCGAACTGCCATCAATCTCATAACTAACAGGCCTCTCAGTACCCAAGCTATCATAGGCCTTTCAGCACTCACAAAAATCCAAAGTACACTAGCTCTCTTCTACCCATCCTGCACAACCCCAAGAGAATGGACCCCCTTCTTTGCCACATAGTCCCTCGGGTTGTCCATCTCCTTCCAAGGCTCCAGTGCTTTTGGTTAAGAATCTCCCTGTTGGGGCTCTTAGGACTCGTAGTTGTGAACAGTTCTATCCGAACTTCCATCAAGCTCATGCACACAAACATCCATTCCCTTCTGGAAAGATCACTAATTATTACAACCATTCATCAACGTATCTCCTCTTCATGCCATTCATTTCCATGCTCATCCCAAGAGCATACGAACTAGAAATAGTGAGTGAAGAGGAAAGAAGAACAAGGGAACAAGGGAACAAAATGAACCAGGGGAAGAGAGACCCTCAATTTTACCCAAATCCTCCCTCATGCATTCATTCATATCCATGCTCATACCAAGAGAACACGAATTCAACCCGAGTGAAGGAAAAGGAAGAAGAAGAAGAATTAGGGAGAAGAAGCGCACCAAAAGAGCCCTCAAGGGATGTTTATATAATCACAAGAACCAAGAACCACATGGCCTTCCCCAAGAATCCCATGTAACCACTTTTCACCATAAAATCAATTATGGTAAATAAAAATAATAATAATAAGACTTAGCCCCTCAATCCCCCTCTCTCGCAGAATCATAACCCATTATCTCTTTTGTCCTTGTATGTCCTGCAACCAATGGTGTATTTTTATTAATGTATATGAAGTATTACAATTCCTAGGCACTCTAGCCCCTTTTTTACTTTAACAGATCACCATCCTAAGTCACAATTACATAATACATTATATTTCATAAGGGTTAAAAATGGGATGTTACATCTCTGAGTACCATATTTTATTTATAATATTTCACATTTGAATTGTAACACTTATTATGTTTTTATTAATGCTTCGGTTATTAGACATGTGACACCATCCTTTGTTCGCATATTTACAGGTGCATTTATTCCCATCTATGTGGGAATATGGGCATGATTTTCACATTGAGTGTGTTGATGAAGGCCACATCACACAAGATTGTGGATTGAAGGTTGAGTTTGACTAATATAGTTGTGCTAGCCACCGTGATGAAAACCCGATAGAAGAGATCATGCAAGTGGAATTCTCATTGTTTCAATGTGTTATTTTTTGTTACAAGTGGTGGGATACCTTTTCTTAGCACCGGAAGTCACCTCTGGATTGCTACAGAAGTAAGCCTAATACCCATTAGTATTTTATGTCACAGGTTGTTATAAAAAGGTCAAATGGGTGCAATCTCAAAAAAATATCTTCTTAACTCAGAAAACTGGACTGATATGCATAAGAAGGTGAGGTCTTGGTTTAACTTCAGTCAGTAGGTTGTAGTAAGGGTGATTAGGAGGAAGACTTCGGCAAAAAAAAATGTAGAGGTCTGTCATGAACATTGGGCTTTCCAGCAGCCTAAGGAAGAAAAACTTGAACACAAGGTCTTCTTGAATTCAAATCTCAAAGGAACTGAATGAAATTATAACAACACTATAATCAAACTTTCATCATAATGTAGTTACAATAATTCAAATGAATCAGACAATCATGAACTCTTTCATTATCGGAGGGGAACAAGAGGGAGCAAGAAAGATGACTTTCATTGAACAAGAAACCTCATATTACAAAGCATAACCAGAGAACCAGAGTGTTCACTAAAACTTTACAAATCGAGAGCTTTGCTCTACCATCAACCATTACAAAATATAAGAATTGAGTATATATACTCAAAGAAACTTGCTCCCCATAGAAGCATGCTTTGGTTACTGCATTCAAGGCTTGGCGTCTGCATCTTTGCTGGCAAGATACACTTGCATTCTTTTTTTAGACGCAAGATTAGACGCAGTATGGGCTTCACAAGAAAATCCATGACATGGAACTTTCAGTTGACAGTCTGCCCTCCACTTCCAGATTTTCCATGCTTTCCATTTCTGTGGTGAAACGTGTTTTCAACCACCTTCTCCATTTTCATTAACTACTTTCATCAGGATTAGGGCGAGGCCTGACACCCATGAATGTTCCAGGTGAGCTCACGACTCTTTCGATTCAATTATGGCCTCTTGAGGTCATGCAAATCTTTCTCTATGACCAACTCGGGTGCTTTGATCTTTCGCACAGCTCCATTTCCTTTTCCCCACGTGACCACGGGTCGTGACCCCGTGCTTTTCCCATATGAAATTTTGAGATTTCTCATTTCAGGATTTTCCACTCCCCTTGATTCTAAATATTTTGATGCTTGAAAACATGAAACGGCCTATCTAGATCAACGGTCGGATTTGCCTTGAATCTAACCACAAGGATCATCTCCTCAAGCAACTTCGGTCACCCATCGCTCATTCAGGCGCTTATCTCTCTTAGGCCCCACTTTCCATATGATGTTGGGCTGTGATCATGGACCTAACTCTCAGACGCGTCATGATTTCTCATTTCGTGAGTTCACGTTGTGCTCCATGCGCCAAACTTCTGGGTTGCGAAATCGTGATCCCTCGAATTACATGACACGTGTCTCTCTGAAATGGATAGCCCAAATTATTTTGCGACTTCGCATTTCGCGAGTCCTCATGACTCTGCCCTTTGACCGCTAAATCTTGCGAAACCACAAAATGCTAATCTTGCGCCACCCATCCCTCTCAGTATCGACGGCTAGGATTGGCCTCGCAATTTGAGACCCCAATCCAACGCTAAACTTGGTGCAACTGTATGATCCCTATATCTCAATGGTCATCAATTCGCTCCATTTTACGGATCCCCGCCATTGAAAACTGATCTTGCTCGCTCACTTGATTTGAGTTTATATCAGACCGCTTCAACTGTTGTGCTTGGTGTTCATGACTGCGGCCTTTATAGTTTACTTGAGTGATTGGTTGAGGGCTCAGGAGGACAAAGATCAGCAACAGAGGTAAAGGATGGAATGATCGACCTTGGAGAAAAAGAGAAACTTAGAGCCAAAATTTCTCGGGCAGCCAACAATGAAAAAAAAACAGATGTATAAAATAGGGGGAAACAAACAACAGAAAAACTATAAGTCGAGAGGAAAAACTTATGATTGGGTCTGCAAAAAGAGGAGAAACAAGAAAATCTACAGACCTAGGTAGAAACCACAGACTCACAAGACCTTGACAAGTTTATGTGATAACATTTGGCTCGATAGGGGATGGCATGCTCCCTACGAGTTGCCAAGAACAAGTAGTTCTAGTGCCTTATCCATTGGGCTATGGATTCTCCTATCAAAAACAAAATAAACATAAAACAGGAATGATATTTACAATGGTAAGAAGCCAACTACGGCTTTAAACAAAAAATATTTTCAGGAAGTGCCCATTTACAGGGCCACCAAAGAATTTGTCTCCCTCCAAATCCTGCAACCTGTAAATGTTATTTGGGAACTTTTCAAACATTCGAAAGCGGCCGATCCAAAGGGCTTCAAATTTTCCATGCTTTCCCTTGTCCTGTCTGGGCACATCCCACTTGAGTACTAGATCTCCTGGCTGGAAATCCTCTTTAATTATTTTCCTGACAAAGGCATGCTTGATCTTTTGTTGACGGTCATTGGCTCTGCCCATCACCTGCTCTCTAGTCTGTTGTACTTCTACCAGCTAATGAATTCTCCTGATCATATCATCAGGCTCTCCTTGGTAGTCTTGGAAGAATTTCTCTACAGGCAGGGTAAGCTAAGAAGGAAAAATTGCTTCAGGCCCATATATGAATTAGAAAGGAGAGATGCTCAGGGACCTCTTTGTTGTCACTATATCATCCCACATAGAAAATTTGAGCTTTGAATTCCATGCTTTCTTGTCGTCCTCTAACAGTCTTTTGATGATTTTTATCAGGCTCTTGTTAGAGGACTCTGCTAATCCATTGCCTTGCGGATAGTAAGGGGTAGAGTAAATCAATGAAATTCTGAACTGCTCACAAAACTTGATCAATGGTTCGGCCCTGAAGGATGCAGCATTATCAGTAACAATTCTATTCGGGCAACCAAACCTTTCTGTAATATCTTCAAGAAAACCAATAATCACTTTATGAGAAGCACTCCTTGTGGGGATAGCTTCTATCCATTTGGTAAAATAATCCATTGCAGTTAATATCCACCTGTGTTGACCACTTCAAGGAGGATGAATTTACCCAATAAAGTATAGACCCCACTACTAAAAGGGTCCTGAAGCTAGTACAAGGTTCAATGGCAGAGACTTGATCTGTTGCTTCCCAAAGAATTTGTAACATTTGATACAAACCCTGATTTTTGCACAGACATCAGTGAATAGAGTAGTCCAGTAGTACCCAGCCCTGAGAATTTTGTAGGTTGTGGTTTTCCAGAAATGGCGTCCCCCACATAAGCTATTGTGTAAATCAAATATAATATTTTGGTCCTCTTGTGGGTCTAGACATCTTAAAAGTACTCCTAGAGGATCTTTCCAACACAAGATCTAATCGATAAGGCAATATCTAATTTCTCTGAGCTTTAAATCTCTTGCCTTGAWYTTTCCCATACCATCAAGGGGTCGCAACATTCACAGAAAATATATAATATATTTGTACCAAGCATATTCTGACAACGGGGGGTTGTCTTGAGCGCCTTTATCATATGCTTTAGCCTGTTGATTTTCTGAGCAAGCATTGATGAAGTTTACCTCCAAATATTTACAATTAGATTCATCCAACAACTTGGCTAAACCCTAGCCTTTAAATAATTTGGTGGGTTTTATTTCCAGGTCAAATTCAAGGATTTTGGCAATACACTTTCTCCTTCTCCCATCTATGTCAGGCAGAATGAGAATGTTCTTCACTGAGGCTGAAGGAACATATGCAATGATCTTTGAATGCAAAACATAGACTCCTAAATATTTGAGATATTTCACCAAATCATAGATCTGCTTCTCCATGATGTCGTATCTGATCTTTGCATCCCTCAGTGCTCTGCTGAAAAAGGAAATAGGCTGCTCCAGCCTTGCATCATTCTTTTTTAGTAAANTTTACCTCCAAATATTTACAATTAGATTCATCCAACAACTTGGCTAAACCCTGGCCTTTAAATAATTTGGTGGGTTTTATTTCCAGGTCAAATTCAAGGATTTTGGCAATACACTTTCTCCTTCTCCCATCTATGTCAGGCAGAATGAGAATGTTCTTCACTGAGGCTGAAGGAACATATGCAATGATCTTTGAATGCAAAACATAGACTCCTAAATCTTTGAGATATTTCACCAAATCATAGATCTGCTTCTCCATGATGTCGTATCTGATCTTTGCATCCCTCAGTGCTCTGCTGAAAAAGGAAATAGGCTGCTCCAGCCTTGCATCATTCTTTTTTAGTAAAAAATCTACCACTGTGTCAAATGAAGCAAAAGAGAAAATCAGAAAACCCTTTGAATAATCAGGACTGATAAGCATAGGTGATTCAGTCAGTGCCTTCTTGATTTGGTTGAAAGATCTCTAGGCTCAGTAGTCCATTTTACTTCATTCCCTTTCCTGAGTATGGTGGTGATATGTCTCACCAATTTAGAAAAATTTGAAACAAACCTTCTCAAAAAATTAATTTTGCCCAGGAGAGACTAAAACTCCTTCTTGGACCTGGGAAGTGACAAGGCTTGAATAGCTTCCACCTTGCTTGGATCGATCTTGAACCTCTCGGTTGATACAATGTGTCCCAACAATTTACCTTCCTATATAGAAAATAAAGACTTCTTGGGATTTAGGGAGAGACCAAACCTTCTGCATTTCGAGAAGACCTTTCTTAGATGTTGACAATGTTCTTTATCAGATTTGGAGAAGACTGTTATGTCATCCAGATAGATGACCACAAATTTATCTCTTTCTCCAATGAATGCAATGTCCATGGCTCACTGGAAGGTAGCTCCTGCATTCATCAATCCAAAGGGCATTTTGGCATACATGAATGTGCCCCAAGAAGTGGTGAAGGTTGTATTTTATCTGTCTTCAGGCAGGACAGAGATCTACTTGTAGCTAGAAAATCCATCAATCATGGAGATCCTAGATGCACCAGTCACCCTCTACAATATGTGTTCCATCTTTGGCAGTGGGTAATTGTCCTTCTTAGAGATCCTATTCAGATTTCTGAAATCGACACAAAGTCTGATTTCTCCACTCTTCTTTCTCACTGGGACCAGGTTGGCTACCCATTCTGAATATCTCAAATGGACAATGATTTGGGCATCCAACAGCTTCTTTACCTCCCTTTCCATAATGGGTAGTAGCATAGGATTTATTGATCTTAATGTTTGCCTAAATGGCTTGGCCTCCTCTCTCAATGGGATCTTATGCTCAATGAGGGTTGTGTCGTATTTTTTGAGGTCTTCATAGGTCCAGGCAAACACATCAACAAATTCTTTTAATAGCTCAGCATACTCAACTCTTTTCTCCCTTGATAGGATGCTTGATAACTTGACAAACTTTGGATCCTCCTTTGTACCAATATTGTACTTGGCTATATCAACATCTTTAGTTGGAACTTTAATATTTATAGCCACATCGTTCCCATCGAACAATATTTCTAACGGGACTAGTCCCTTTGGAATGTGGTTTCTAGGCAACTGAACAATATGGTGATTAGCAATTTTGTTCAAAAATGCTTCAGGGGGAGGGTCACCTTCGTAATCATGGTCCTGATCAATATGTAATGTAGAGAACTCATCAACCGACTCCAGAAATATTCTGATTTCAAGATCATCCTCGAACACCTTCCAGTGCCTGATATTTTCAGGTACATAGGGCCGATATCTAATCTCAACATCATACCTGAGGCTAGGTGGCAGTGGGATCCTGAACTGGCTCGTTGAGATGGCTAAGGAATTAGCCATAGTATTTTCCTCTCTTGGAATAAATGAAATGTTGAAGGTTGAGAAGAAATTGTGAGTTAGGTCCCACACCTCCTTTCTATATGATCTCAGCCGAGGGTGTTTGTCCTGATAAATATATCTGATCTTCTGGACAATCAACTCAGCATCTCAAAATACTTTTGTCTCTTCAATTCCCATATCTTTTGCAACCCTTAAACGCAAAACAAGAGCCTCATACTCTGCTACATTGTTGGTAGTTTCAAATTCTAGTTTGTAAGACAAAGGTATGGCCTCTTAACAAGGTGACACAAAAACTACTCTGGCACCAACACCTTCTCTATAAGAGGCTTCGTTGAAGAAAATTTTCCACACAGAAGTAGTTGGAAATGGGTTACTTTCTGATTTCAAGAGGAGCTTCAGGAGTAATAGTGAGTTGTAACAAACTAGATCCCAAATCAATGTCGAGTGCAAAGATAGGATGATTGGTGGGGTCCACTTCATCACTAATAATGTAGGCCAAATGAGCTTCTCTGTACAGTCTCCTATTCTCCCCTCCGAACATTGGAATGGTATCATATGTGAGGTCCATATGCAAGGTTCCCCCAAGTCTTTTTATCCAAGATCCTGAAAAGAGCATGCCAAACTTGGGGGGAACATCAACCACCACGATATCCATGACCATGCTCTTAATGGGAAACTGAAACAAGGTCATGACTAGGTCTTTGATGACTCTAAGACATTGCATCCTCCTCGAATCAAAGGAATATAAATCATGATAATCCTTTGTGATCTCTAATATGAGTTCTTCCGTGAAAGTTTTGGGCATGAGATTATGAGAGGCCCCTGAATCCATCAAACAGTTATGCAGCACCTTATCATGTATGTCCAGTGACGTATAGAAGGGAGGGGATGAATCATCTCTATCTTCTACCATAGAACCTAAGATGACTGTTGACTTTTCATCTTGAAGATTCACCAAGTCTGTGGAATGGAAAGATGGCTCAGACTGCAACAACTTAGAGAGGGATTTTTTGAAATCTTCATGCTTGACTAGCTCTACAAGGGGCACAGGGATTCTGATCTTTTGAATTTTGTGCTCAAAGCTTAAAGAGGAAAGGGGTTTCAGAATTTCTCTCACTTATGGGACATGGTATTTGGGTATCGGTGAGGGGTTCTGAGCTTTCTTTTCTTTGTTGTTGTTTGTTGCATCTTTAGTAGGCTTCTCTACTATGAAAGGCTAATAAGGGACGTCATTATTCCCTTCTTTCTTCTTAGACCTAAGAGTGTATTTATTAGGATTACTATTGGCCTTCTCACCCTTACTTAGCTCATTTATTTGACTGCTCATGACGTATTCCTCGTATGTAGATTGAGTCAAATGGGGAAACTGGGAAGTGTCTCCAAGACAATGGATTTCAGGATCAAGCTCTTCCTCTTCCCTCTCTTCATCAGCAACTAGGTTATTTTGAAGAGGTGTTTGGATTTTATGATCATCCCTCTCTTTGTTTCTAGGCTCTCTCGGGAGTATTTGAGGGGCATTGTTTGGTCTTCTGAAGTTGGCTCTGTGATCAACATTTTTGACATTCCTATAACATTGCTTCCCTTCGAATTCATCTTCTCCATTTCTGCAGACATGGACTTCACCATATTGGTCAATTCATCTACTTGAGGTTGAGATGCAGAAGAATCAGAGGTTGAGGCTTCGGATCTTCCCCTTCCTCTGTCTCTGTCGACTTTATTCCTTATTCTTTTGACTGCTAACACATTGGATTCTACCTCAAGGGCTAAATCTTCCATATGAGCCAGAGAAATAGCTCTTCTTTCTCTCAACAGGAGGAAGAAATCGGGGTCAAAAACACTAGCATAAGTGATTTTGCATAGGCTTCAGTAGGCTTTATCTCAACAGGGATCTTATTGTACATTTTGTTGAGTCTTTTGGAGAAGTCAGAGACATATTCTCCCTCTTTTCTCTTTAGGGACCCAAACTATGTAATATAATACATAAATTCTTTTTTATCCCCCCATTGCCTCAAGAAAACATCATCTAGGGCCTCAATCCCAGTAATGGATCCATGGTCAACCCTCTAAACCATTTCCTAGACTCACCATCAAAACTCTGGACAAATACTCTCATCCAGACATCTACATTTTCAATATTCAGATTGTCAGCATAACTGTAGAAGGCAACAAGGTGTTCTTCAGTAGTTATGTCTTCTTCCCTAGTGAATTTAGGCATGTATTTTAGGTAATATCTAGTAGGGAGAGAATTCATGGGTTGAGGTAAGACTAGAGGGGCATATCTTGCAGCCACTATGGAATCCATTCTGTTTCTGGGAGGATTAGCACCTACCATAGGGATAATAGGTGGAGGAGAACTAGGAGGGGAAGGGGTTCAAACAGGGGAGACTGGAACTGAGCTTCTGGGAGGAAAGGGAAACAACAGAGGAGTTGGAGAAAGGGTTACAGGGCTTGAAGGAAAAGAGGATTCCCTTTCTGCAAAATCAGTAACTCTAATAGGAGGAAGAATAATAAAACCTGGCGTGGGGAAATATTCTAAGGTCTGGGGTCTAGACAAAGGTACAAATTTAGGGGAGAGAGGAGTGACAAACATTTCTCCCTCTAAATCCAAACCAGGAGGGGAAAACTGTACAAGAACACTCCCAAAATTTAAACTTCGGGAAACTCCAACAGACAATATAATGGGAGAATGAGAAGCAGCTATCAGATTTTCTAAAGGAGGAAAGTGAAAATCATTAGAAATACTTGGTTCAGTAGCAGAAGTACCTTCTCGAGGCACCCTTCCCTTTCTGACAATTTTCTCTGGGTCATCTTCAGGTGTTACTAGAGGCAGTTGTGGCGTAGACCTCGTGTGTTTGCCTCTAGAACCCATAGATGAAAGAGTGGTGTCTCCAGTCGATTCGCATCAATGGAGTCACCACACTGGAGTCGCCAGATGCACAATTGCAATCTTTGATGTAGTAAGTTTTGTTGCACCTTTAGAACTAGTAAGCTTTGTCATTCAATCTCGGGGAAAATCTTCAATTTCATCCTCGGCAATGGCACCAGAAATGTTAGCACCAGAAGTCACCTATGGATTTCTACAGAGGTAAGGCCAATACCCTTCAGTATTTTATGTCATAGGTTGGTTATAAAAAATTTAAATCGACGCAATCTCAAGAAAATATTGTCTTAACTCAGAAAAATGGACCGATATGCATAAGAAGGTGAGGTCTTGGTTTAACTTCAGTTAGTAGGTTGTAGTAAGGGTGAGTAGGAGGAAGACTTCGGAAAAAAAAAATGTAGAGGTATGTCTTGAACATCAGGCTTTCCAGCAGCCTAAGGAAGAAAAACTTGAACACAAGGTCTTCTTGAATTCAAATCTCAAAGGAACTGAAAGGAATTATAACAACACTATAATCAAACTTTCAACATAATGCAGTTACAATAATTCAAATGAATCAGTCAATCATGAACTCTTTTAGTATCAGAGGGGAACAAGAGGGAGAAAGAAAGATGACTTTCATTGAACAAGAAATCTCAGATTACAAAGCATAACTAGAGAACCAGAGTGTTCACTAAAACTTTACAAATCGGGAGCTTTTCTCTACCATCGACCATTAAAAAATATAAGAATTGAGTATATATACTCAAAGCAACTTACTCCCCACAAAAGCATGCTCTGGTTACTGCATTCAAGGCTTGGCGTCTGCATCTTTTGTTGTCAAGATGCACTTGCATTCTTTTGTCAGATGCAAGATCAGACGTTGTATGGGCTTCACAAGAAAATCCATGACAGGGAAATTTCGGCTGACAGTCTACCCTCCACGGCCAGATTTTCCATGCTTTCCATTTATGTGGTGAAATGAGGTTTCAACCACCTTCTCCATTTTCATTAACTACTTTAATCAGGATCAGGGCGAGGCTTGACACCCATGAATGTTCCAGGTGAGCTCACGACTCCTTCGAGTCAATTCTGGCGCCTCGAGGTCATGCAGATATTTCTCTTTGACCAACTCAGGTGCTTTGATATTTCGCATGACTCCATTTCCTTTGCCCCATGCTACCACGGTCCATGACCCTGTGCTTTCCCCATATGAAATTTCAAGATTTCACATTTCGAGATTTTCCACTCCCCTTGATTCCAAATATTTCGATGCCTGAAAATGTGAAATGACCCATCTGGATCAAAGGTTGGATTTGTCCCAAATCTGATAGCCATGATCATCTCCTCAAGAAAATCCAGCCACTCATCGCTCAATCAGGTGATTACCTCTCTTAGGCCGCACTTTCCATATGACCCTGAGCTATGATCATGGACCTAACTCTCAGGTGCGTCGTTATTTTACGTTTCCCAAGTTCACGTTGTGCTCCATGCTCAAACCATTCGGGTCACCAAATCGCGATCCCTCAGATCAGATGACACACGTCTCTTTGAAATGGACAACCCAGATTATTTCACAACTTCATGTTTCGTGAGTCCTCGTGACTCTTCCCTTTGACCGCTCCATCTCGTGAAACCACGAAATGCTAATATTGCACCACGCGTCCCTCTCAGTACCAATGACTAGGATTGGCCTCGCAATTTTGGACCCATGTCCGACGCTAAACTCGGTGCAACTGTATGATYCCAATCGCCCAATGGTCGTCGATCTGCTCCATCTGACGGATCCTCGTCGTTGAAAACTGATCTTTCTCGCTCGCTTGATTTGAGTTTATATTAGATTGGTTCAAGTGTTGCACTTGGTGTTCATGACTGCGGCCTGTATAGTTTACTTGAGTGACTAGCTGAGGGCTCAGGATAGCAAATATCAGAGACAGAGGTAAATGATGGACTGATCGACCTTGGAGAAAAAGAGAAACTTAGGGCCAAAATTTCTCAGGCAGCCAACAATGAAAAAAAAATAGATCTATCAAACAGGTGGAAACAAACAACAGAAAAACTACAAGCCGAGAAGAAAAACTTATGATCGGGTCTGCAAAAAGAGGAGAAACAGGCAAAGCTATAGACCTAGGTAGAAACCACAGACTCACAAGACCTTGACAAGTTTATGTGATAACACCTTTGACCAGAGAAATGTAAAGAATATCATGATAGTGGGATAATATGTATTAACTCTAAAAAATTGTGGGTTGAAAGTAAGAAACCTTATGTTATACCAAAACATTGTAACCAAATGTTTTTTTACCCAGATGTGTTGGATGGGAATTGGTGCTTTGTACTGAAACATGATCTGATATCTAAACATCTTTTTGAAAGCAACAATGGTATAATGACAACCAAGGAAGATAATCAGGTGATGGAAATGAAGATTGATTTATAAATGATTTGTTTGGGCATTTATATTGTGGATGCGTCATTTTATTGTGAGTATCTATAATGAAAAATCATGTTTTTTTCCATTCATTTTATAATTATGTTGGATATGAAAAGTTAAAAAACGCCAAATTGAAAATACATTAAATAGACATATAGGCATAAGATGTGGTTTTCATATATTTTTATTGTCATAATTATTGTTTATTATAGGAAATTTATGTTGTAATGTATTAAAATATGTTGTGTTAACCTTTGAATTACTAAGCATTCATTGACATCTCACAAAATCAGTGGCGTACAAAAGTAAAAAATTATTTTAAATTATATACTTTTAACAAAAAATGAAGATATTAAAAAATATTCAAACCTCAAAATTTTTATTTTTTGAGAAAATCAAAATTCAAATAAATATATACTTACTTTGATGGAACTTCTAAGGACAATTCCCAAAAAATAACTTCATGAAACATCTATAGTACTTGTGGTGTTGAAATTACCAACCTTGATGGCATTCCCCACCTTAACTAGTGCAACTATTATGGCCTTCACTTATTCATCTACTCCATCCTTTAGTTTGTTATCATATAAACTGATATCAATCATTATTTTTGCATTCCTCTTGACATAAGTGTGAATATAGGAAGGACATGGAAATTCTAAAAGAGTTTTTTCTAGAACATAGTTAGAATTAAGGAAAATGTTAATGATACATACTTATCTAAAAATATAGAAACCTTTTTCAATTTTACTAATTCATAAAATGCTAATTATAAAATGTTGGGTGATATTATTTTTTAATAAAAGATTCATAAAGTTTGTATTAGAGTAAAAATTGTGAAACCATTTCATCAAAAGTTTATAGATCAAAATGTATGATTGTTCTCTATATTTATTATTTTAAATTTAATTGAATCAATTTCATATATTATAATAGTTGGATAATATAAATTAATAAAATTTGTGGAAAAAATACATATTAATAAAATTTAATAATTGTGATTTTAGTAAACGTTTATATTATAACTTCATCTTGTAATCTTTGAATAATAAAAATTAAAAAAAATAATAACATTATTATTACATCAACAACATTATTATTAGTGAGTAATTATGTTGCAATGTTATTATTATAATATATGAAAAAGACATAAATTTTCAAATCACAATCATTTCACTCATCATATTTAAGTATTTTTGTTTCTAAACAATTTTAATCAACATATTGTATCTTGTTGGACAACAAACAATTCACCTTGAACAACAATTAAATATTATATGACATTAATGGTTATAACTTTTTGCAATCACAATCCAAATTAAACACTTTCATAAAATTGAAGTTAAACATTATATGGCAACTGTAAATTTAAATGAGTGATACATATCAAAGTTCACTTAAAAACAGAGAAAACATTAACAATGTATGTCATTAGCATACTCATATTACATTTTATAATTAAACAACAACAAAAACCACAACATTATATGAAAAACATAATATGCATGAGTGATATACATACAAATATACATGTCAAACATACATTTCAACAAAATCTGCAATAAACAATTCATATATATATATCTCCAATCAAATATAAAACAATCAATATAAATGTCAATCAATACCACTACTAGTTAGGTGCATCAGTGTCTCTACTACCAAAGGTAGAGCCTCTATCAAGAACAACCATCTCAAAAATAAATGTCGGCAAGAGTGCACTATCAAGTGTCTCTATATCAATATCATGAAAATGCGGCACAACAGTACCCGATGTGATAATAGTTTCCAAAGCATCAATATCTTGTGACACATGTGGAGGAAGAGGAGGAGGAGGTGGATTAGTGGATGATTACACATGTGGACTAGGAGAAATACAATGATTGGTGGATGGTGACATAAGCAAAGGAGGAGGGGGGATCAGTAGAATATGGTGACGCGCGTGGAAGGGAATAAGGAGGAGGGGGAGGAGGAGGATCAGATGTGGATATAGGTTCAGACACATGTGGAGGGGAAACAAGAGGAGGAGGAGGAGGAGGAGTATCAAACATGGATTCAAGTTCAGACACATGTGGAAGGGAAGCAAGAGGATCAGTATATGTTGCAGTCGACTCATGTGGAGGAGGATCAGGAAGAGGAGGAGGACCATGTGGTGGAATAGAGAATGTGGATGGCTTTGTTGATGAGCTAGATGTAGTGGGATAATGAGAACCACCCCTCAATGTATCGATAAGGATGATGGCACCAATAATATGTTGCATCAACATCATCATGTGATGAGGCAAATACATCCATCTAACAGAGAGATCATCTAACTGTAATATGTCTCTAACGGGTGACAGTACCACTGTGTGACTAGTCATGAAACATCATAGCTCATCCACCACCTCTAGCCGGACTCTCATATGTAGCTTGTGTGGAATGTGGGGTCTATGTACTACTAGAGGTTGGTCCTATGCCCCCTCCATCACCTCATCCTCATGGTGGGGAGGTGCATCCCTAGCATATGTGCCAATATCTACAACACAATAGAAAATAATAATAAGATATTTGAAACAAAATGTTACAATAAATTACATGTGCATTTAATAATAATAATAAATGCTAGTTACAATAAGGGGGTCCCTTATCCCAGGTGTTTGTCAGATGTGTGTTTTCTAGTGAAAGACAAAGGTCTACCATCTTGCATGAGAATTTCCCTAATACCTTTACCAGAAGCATCACATTCTAGAAAAAAAGTATCAATGAAGTCGAGCAATTCCAAAATAGGAGTCTTGGAAGGATTGGTAAACTGCTAGAGTCCAACTAAAAGCATTATTCTTAAGGAGAGTGGTGAGGAGCACTACAATTTTTCCATAACTATGAACGCAATAATAGATTGTTAAACCCAAGAAACCTTGAAAATTTTTATGAGATTTAGGAGAGGCCAATCCTTCATATCTTCTATTTTCTTAGGATCCACACATATACTATCCTTGCCAACAATATGGCCTATGTACTCTACTTTAGAATTTCCAAAATAACATTTAAATTATTTCAAAAAGAGTTGTGCTGAGATATTAAGTGTAATACTTGGTACACATGGGCTAGATGAGCTTGCCAAGTTTTACTATAGATGAAGATATCATCAAGAAAACTAAAACAAAATGATTAAGGAAAGGATGGAAGACATGATTCATGAGACTTTAAAAAGCAGAAGGTGCATTACACAAGCCGAAGGGAATGACCAAGAACTCATAATGGCCCTCATGAATTCAAAAGGAAGTTTTTGGAATATCGACATCTTTCATACATATCTGGTGGTAGCTAAAATGTAGATCAAGTTTGGTAAAATACTGAGCACCACTCAATTCATCCAAAAGGTCATCAATGATAGGAATGGGAAATTTAAATTTGATGGTAAATTTATTGAGGGATTGAAAATCAAGACACATAATCCATGTGCCTTGTTTTTTGAGTACCATAACCACATGAGAAGAATAATGGTTGGTACTAGGACGAATAACACCTGCTGCTAGCAATTCTTGAATGATTTTCTCAATTTCATTATTTGGGGAAACGGGGTGACAATAAGGGTGAACATTGGGAGGAATATTTCCAGGGACAATGGGAATTGAACGATCATGGGTACCCTAAGAAGGGGGGAGTCCTTGGGGATTTTCAAAAATAGATTGGTGTTTGGAGAGGAGAGTTCGGATGTCAGGATGAATAGTAGGTGAGGGGTTCTCAACTACTTGAATGGAATGGAGTTGGGAAATAATGTCGAAATGACCTTTTTTTAATATCTTTTCCATTCAATAGGAACCGATGATCTCTGGGGAGCTTGTCGTGATGCCTTGTAACTGATACTATTTTCCATCATGTTGGAATTTCATGGTTAATTACTTTAAATCCATGGTGATGGCGCCCAGTGTGCATAATCATTCAACACTGAGCACAATATCATAACCACCCAAATCAATAGAAAACATATGATATTTTAGGTGGAAATGGCGAATTTGCAAGCACATATTTTCACAATGCCCCCCACATTTCATGGAACCACCATTAGCAACTATGATTTGAAAATTGTTGACTGCATGGATACAGCACATGGTATGTCAAACAATGCAATGATGAAAAAAATTATGGGTGTTTCCACTTTCGACTAGGATAATAAATTTCTGATGCTTAACGTAACCAATTAAATTAAGGTTTTATGGAGCAGGGATATCAGTGAGGGAATTCATTGAGATAAGAAACTCAACTTTTGGTGGATTAAAGGGTTGTGTATGATCATATTCTTGGGGTAGGTCTTCAAAATCAGGAACATTGGAATCCTCTTCAGAAACGTCCTCACAAATGGCCATAAAAATATGTTTTCCTTACACTTGTGCCCCGTAAAATATTTGTCATCACAGTTATAGAAAATACTCTTAAGTTGGCATTCAACCATTTCTCCTCTAGTTAATGTGTGGATCTTTATAGGAGTGGAGGGAGGGTATGGATGTTTTGGTCGAGGCAGAGGAACAAAGAATGGTTTTACGTTTTGGGAAGAGACTACCTAGTATGCTTCCTTGGTGGATTGAGTAGCTTCGAGCCAAGTATGGGGTGAGCCATTAGTACATGGAATCAGATGTCATCCTTCATGCCACTGATAAAACATTCTTGGCAGAAGGTGCCATATGTTTTGTCCATTCAGAAAGCTAGTTGCTCAAAAGATTCTATATATCCTTCCATTGTACCAGACTATTTTAGCTTGGTCAAATGGCCCAAATAATGGATGTCCCCATAAAGGTCCGCAACAAACTAGGTCCAAACAATATACCCTCGACATGAATTTTTACGTCATTACCACCATTTCCATAGTTAACAATCCAAATAAAGGACACTGATATGAAGTTTGGAAAAAACATCAGTAATTCCATGCAAGGAGAAATAATGTTCCATTTGAGTGACCCATCCCGTGAGATCTGAGCCATCAAATTTATTCACGTCAACTTTGGGAAGACATAGTTCACGATGAAGGGGGTTGGATTAAAATGCCATGATGTGGGAGGAGTTAGCACCTTTAGGGTGTGAAGGTTGGTCAGAGGGGGTAGGACCTTGGAATGGTTCCATCCATTGTTTTAGTTGTGTGAAGTTGTTGTTCACATTGGTGGAGAGGGAGTCAAATAGGGTAGTGAGGGAGTCAAATTGGGTAGTGAGGTTGTCAACTTTGGATTTGAGGGAAGTAATGTCACAATTCATGTGCTAGATGTCAATATTGTTTTCGTTGTTTTCGTTTTGCAAGGCACTAATGGTGTCATCAAGTGCTTGGTTGTAGGTAAGGGCCATTTGGGAGGTAAACAGGTAAGAAGTGGGTAGGTGGGTCCGCATAAAAAAGGGTTATGGGTGAGGGGTACCACCATGATTAGTGCGAAGAGATGAATCCAATGGAATAGGTCCCAAATAAATGTGTTGGGGAGGGTGGGTGGGACCACATAAAAAAGGGATTATAAGTGATGGGTACCACTGCGAGCGAGGAGAACAGAGGAATCCATTGGAATAGGTTCCAAATAAGGGTGTCAGGGAGGGTGTGTGGAAAACAGAGAAAAGGGATTATAAGTGATGGGTATCAGGGAAATCAGGGAAAAAAGAGGAATCTAGTGGGATAGGTCTCAAATAAGGGTGACAACGGGAACATTATACTTTCTTGTTTACTCCTGCATAGTTATAATATGTTCTGAATAATACTATAGTGATCAAATGGCTAAATTTTTAGTAGTTAAAATTGTGTAGTAATTTCACAATCTGGATGTAGGAGGTAGGGTTGTGTTGCATAATTTCCCCTCTATATTTTTGCAGTGTTGGTTCAATAGCAAGGGTTAGGGTTTTTAGGGTTCCTATGGACAAGGGTTTTCCCTGTTTTGTATCTATTTGATATACCAGTAGGGTCCAATAATAGAACTCAACCCAATATCTCATGGAACCAACTAAGGAGGCTCGATTGTACCCTTAGCCATACTACCCAATTACCCAGATACGTGGGAGTAGTCTTCCTGAGTGCTATTCTCGGTGCCACTATAACGGTCAGACAACTAATAAGTTGATCTATAGTTGGTTTCAGGAGACCTATGGGACTCCCAATATACCCGAGGGTACATGGTTGTGAATGGTCGTTTATAGGTATTTTCTAATGTGGTACTAATTGAAGGGGTGCCAACAAGGGTTATAGAGGTTTCCAACAAGGTGAAATAGTGTGTTTTGAGTCACCCATGAAACCGATTGTATTTCATGTGTGTAGTCCTTCCCAACTACAGTTTTACCTGCTAAATGGCATATCAATGTTATTTAAAGATGTCGGCAGTACACATCTCTATCCTAAAAAAAGCATGTCTAAAATTATGAAGAGGAAAGTCCTTTGATACCACTTGTAAGGTACCAGATGTATTATGCATATTAGAAATATAATTGTTATCACAACTACTAGTAGAAAGAGAAAAATATAGAGCACAATGACACAATTGATTCCAGAAATGATACCTTTATTGTAATGATAGAAATGTTCACTTTCCTATTTGAGGGGGAAACCTCTAGTACATAAGAGCTCAACTACAAAACATTTATCAAGAAAAAACTCTTACATGCCTTCTACTCCTATATATACTATGTCCATCTTCTAGAGAACATTCTAGAGGAATATATTTCTAGAAGAAGAATCTTATATTAAGTCTTGTTACATTAGACATGTTCACATCATGACATAGGCATTATTTACTAATGTTGGACTTTATTATATAGAAAACATATTATTATATTTACTTGAGGGGTTAGGAAGGTTAGGAACCTAACAACAGTACACCCCATTCCTATAAATGCACTAGAGCATCAAGGTACTAGGTGCACCTTATTGCAGTAAAATAAAATAAAATAAATACAAACTAAAATTTCATTTTTACTATCCTATAACGTTTTACACACATTCAAGAACTAGTTTTAATAAACCCCCTATAAGTAACTCATTGTCCTTTACTACCAAATTGTTGGATTTTGTTGGTCCTCTTCCACAACATATTCCAATTCATTTTGGATTTTTTCAAAACTTACTGATTTTGATTTTTTTTTTATTTATACAACAAGATTGCCTCGATGATAGAGACAATATTAGGTAAGTTCTTTATTACATATTAATTTACAATTTCACCATTTTATTTTTCCAAATTCCATTTTTCAATTCACATTTTTTTTGAAAAATTATTGTTGTTATGGCCTTATTTATTTTCATGCACTGAATGTCAATGCATTTACAAGCTACATCACCTTGTAGTTTTCCATTTCATTCAAAGTGCACTAATCATTTGAACATGATTGAAACATAAATTTATTGTGTTATCTAGTAATAAGGTATCACATCCCCAATTTTAATCCCTACAAATTATAATGTAATTTTACAAATGTGATTTAGGTTGGTGAGTCTATATGTTCGGGGTCAGAGATATTGTATGGATTAATTTAGCCAATGGACAAGCTATATAAATTTTACATTAAAATCATTAATGCAAAGTAAATCATTGGCTGCAATACGAGAGAGATTGTAACAATGAGGGGTTTTGATTCCAGAAGAGAGGGGGCTAAAGTGGGGGTCCAAGGGGTTCCCCTATTTCTATTAACCGAAGCCATCTCAAATTAATAGTTATCTCCTTAGAATTATCAAAGGAAGCATTAAATACATGTAAGAGTGGTAGGTGGGAAAATTCTTCTCACTATTTTATGGAAACATGGGCCAAGTACAACCACTCTTTCGGAAATGTGAGACTCAATCTTGCACGAGAAGAAAAAGAAATTGAAGTGTCTTTTTGGGACAACGTTTACATGTTTTTTAGCAACAAGAGGGGAGTTGGGTATTGGGAAAGAGCACCATCCATGCTAGGCATGAAAAGATAACTTATTGGCATGATTTTTATGTAAGACAGAAGGCTATATTCTTGTAATGAGGGTTGTATGCATGTAAGGGATATTTCTTGTTGAGGAAATTCCTCGAGAGCCCTGAGAAAGTTGTTTTCAACACTCCTGGAACAATTGATATTTCTTGGAGTTCCCAACAAAGCGATTTTTTGGCCAACCGTGTGCACAAGATCCTTGGAGGGAAGTGGGAAAGTTGAGGGACTACGTGGTATAGAAGGGGGATCACATTCCTTGGGTTGTGTGGGTTGAGGAGAAAGAGATTTGGTGGATTGGAATTATTGTTGGAGTAGAAACCTGGGAATTGGGTTGTTGAGAGTGTGGGAAATGGACGAGAGATCCAAACCTCCTTGTGGATTCATAGCCTCAACTCAGGGGTGACTTTTTGTTGAGAGAAAATGAATGACAATGCCAATGGATGGGAGGAATGTCCTTCATACACAGTGAATAGATTCACCCATTAAAAATATATGTTTATATTATATTTCTATGTTTAATTTTGTTGTGTAATAATTGTATTTGAATGTTGTGTTTTATCGATTAATTGCATTCACAAATTTTGAATATGTTGTTAGATACATGATTATTATGGGACTACTACCCTGTGTTAAATTTTTATTTTGTTAAGGAATTTAAATATGTTTTTAGCAAGACAAGTTATTTACAATTGGTAATAGAGCTTAAGTTTGCATCATCGTGCCTCCAAGGGCCCACTACATAACAAGAAGTTATTATTTGTGTGGCATTGGATGGGAATCAAATTCTCCCATAATAAGAAATTGGGATCAAAACCCCTCAAATATCATTTGGTCTATGGAGCTACCTATTGTGGGGGTCAACTTGACATTGGAGGGGTTGAATTTTGCTTAGAGGGTCGAGTTGGGTGTTTCTCCAACAATTGCAATAGTGGAGAGTTCATGTTTTTGTGTTTTGGAAAATTGACTAAGTGTCGAAAATATTTTCTAGCCGATACAAAGAGTGTTGGCGAAGAAATATTTTGGGACGATACAAGAGTGTCGATGAAAAAACATTTTTGTGACCGATACAACAATATGTCAAGGAAGAAAAAACTTTCACTTAGCAATATCAAAACAAAGAAAATACTTTCATTAAGTGATATTTCGATGAAGGAAAGAATTTTACCGAGTGATATGTTGGAAAAGTAAAGGATTTCGTTGAGCGATACATTGGTGAAGGAAAGACTTTCATTGAGCGATATGTCAACAATGGAAAAAATTTCACCGAGTGATATGTTGGAAAAGGAAAGACTTTTGTCGAGTAGTATGTTAACGAAGGAAATATTTTCACCAACAAAAAATTAGCAGGAAAGAAAGATAAATTTCACTGATGGATATAAATTTTGAGGTAGAAACGTCGACAAGAAAGAAAGAAAAATCTTGTTGATACAAGAGAGTGTCAGTGAGGAAAAATGTAAATATTGTCAATATAGGATATAGTGTCGGTGAGGAGAAAGATAAAACTTACCCGGACACCCACAGGCCCGGGCTACGCCACTTAAACAATCTAGAACACACCCAGCCACCAGCAGATAGGGCACATTGCATTCCCAAGACTCAGTTCTCAGAACGGATCTCGAATTGTAGCAACATTTAATCATAAAACAAGCATGAAATAAACACATGCATTAATCAAGATCCATGCTATAGAATAAGAAGTAAACAACGTGCCATGCACAACAAATAACTAGCAGATAGGAACATTAAAATACATATCTCAGAGATAACTAAATACACAATAGAATAACATTATACAGAAAACACAGAGAGCACTTATATTTCAATTAAACATTCACCAACTGGTTGCAGTCCAAGGAGGTTCCTCCCAACCATAGACAGTGTTGTTCACTTCCTCTCAACACCAGGTCACCCCCAAGCTAGGGCTATGAATCCACAAGGATGAGTCATGGGCCAGATCTAAAATACACAACAGTTGGCTAACTAGCTCTCAGTTTTCCCAACCACATAGAAAATCATATTTTCCATCTCTCTTTCCCCCTCAACCTGCACAACCCAAAGAAATGGACACTCTTCTCTGCCATGTAGTCCCTCAGACTGTCCCATTTCTCTCAAGGGCTCCAGTGCTACTGTTCAGGAAATATCCCTACCGAAAACTCCAGGGATTCTCAGTTGTGGACAGTTCTAGCCGAACTTCCATCAATCTTATAACTAACATGCCTCTCATCACTCAAGCTATCATAAGCCTTTCAACACTCAAAAAAATCAAAAGTACGCCAGCTCTTATCTACCCATCCTGCATAACCCCAAGAGAATGGACCCCTTCTCTGCCACACAATCCCTCAGGTTATCCATCTCCTTCCAAGTCTCCAGTGCTTCTGGTTAAGAATCTCCCTGGTGGGACTCTTAGAACTCACAGTAATGGACAGTTCTATTTGAACTTCCATCAAGCTCATGAACACAGGAATACATTTCCTTCTGGAATGATCAGTAATTATTACAACCATTCATCAATGGATATCCTCTTCCTTCCATTCATTTCCATTCTCATCCCAAGAGCATACGAACTAGAAATAGTGAGTGAAGATGAAAGAAGAACAAGGGAACAAGGGAAGAAAACGAACTAGGGGAAGAATATGAACAAAAGGGAAGAACAACCCCCAAACTTCACCTAGATCCAACCTCATGCAACCATTCGTATCCATGCTTAGACCAAGAGAACTCGAATTCATCCCAAGTAAAGGAAAAGGAAGAAGAAGAAGAACCAGGGAGAAGAATTGCACCAAAATATCCCCCAAGGGATGTTTATATAATCACAAGAACCAAGAACCACATGGCCTTCCCCAAAAATCCCATGTAACCACTTTTCTCCATAAAATCAATTATGGTAAATAAAAATAATAATAATAATATGACTTATCCCCTCAAGCCCCCTCTCTCGTGAAATCATAGCCCCCTATGTCTTTTGTCCTTGTCTATCTTGCATCAAGCGGTGTATTTTTATTAATGTATATGAAGTATTACATTTCCTAGGCACTATGGTCCCTTTTCAACTTTACTGGCTCACCATCCTAAGTCACAACTACATGTATAATGATCTTCAGAATTTATATTTTTGGCAGCAGTTCCAACCAACAAGCTCTCCTTCCCTCACATCCCTGCATGACCCAAAGAAATGAACCCCTTTCTCTGCCATGCAGTCCCTCAGTTTGTTCCACTTCTCTCCAGGGCTCCAGTGCACTCGGCCAGGAAGTTTCAGAGTTGCGGCTTCAAAAACTCTAGCTGCAACAAGTCCACTAGACTTTCTTCATTCCATGCCTCCATCATTGAGCTCTATTTCCTTCTAGTATTATTTTTCATGAGCTTCCAACTTCAATATCCAACATTTCATCTATATTATAAAAATACATTCATCATGAGATATTGTTATAATAATTTCAATCACAAATGTCAAATATGTTTTATACAGGAAAACAAAATTTCCCAAGCATGAGCTTTCTGCTCATAATCTTTGGATTTGCAACTGTAGATATCAGTATTCCTTATGGGATTACATCCCTGCCATATTCAAGACCTTTTCTTCCTGCAATTTCAACATTCCTCAGCCAAACAAATTGGCAATATCTTAGGTACAAGATATGTATATATATATATATATATATATGGAAACAAGTGATCTTAAGTGATATGGAAACAAGATATCAAGTGATCTCAAGTGATATGTATATACAAGATATGGAAACAAGTGATCTCAGAATTGTTTTCTACTACAATTCATTTACTTCCATCGATCCAACTATCAATTGGAATGATATCATCATTACATACACATGTATTATTAGCCACTACTTTCCAGAAATATCACTTTGTCTCCCCCAACAAATATTTTTTGTGATTTCTCATTATGTATCTATTTTAACCTGCAACTTTATTGTTGTAATATCTAACAATTCCTGAAGTGTTTTCAACTTCATGAGTTAGCAATACTCACATCATTTCATTTGTTAGCATAATCATTTCCATGTTATATAAATATATTCATGCATTCACCAAAATGCATTAAATGATTCATGTACTTGTAACATTTTTAATAGCTCCAAAACTGATCTTGAAATTGTAACAACAACAATCCAATCACCTTCAGCTTCATATTAAATATAATGCTTATATCCATCATTACATACTTTCAGTACCACGGTATTTTCATAATGCAACAATTTATTACTAAACAAAATAGCATTCAATGTCCCAATACCCATGGCCACATCTATCCAATGCATCCATGCATTGGCTACATAATACCACATAACTATGTCATGCATTCACCAAGGTGAGTTGGAAGGTTTGGCCAATGCCTCAACACACCATCTATGAACTTCCTACTGCTTGCCTGACTATTTGGATACCTTCCTTTCAACCCAAACACAACACTAAGAATACAATTCTTAAGTTCTCTTCAGTGTCAGCAAAAAGGTTGTAGTCCAAACATCAAATATACAGTAGATACCATTGAGAACTCACATAGCATTATAGCCCTTCCATATCCAACCATATTATGGTCTCACACATGACTATCTCTATGGATATTCATTGTTATAGAAGGAGTATGTCTCCTAAATTAACCCATTATGTGTTAAGCCCTAATGTTGGCTCATTACCCCTTAATTGGGGCATATAATATTAGTAATGTTATTTTATTTATGTCGGCTTTAGGCCATTAGTTGTAATTATACCTCCTAGTCTCCTATATATACCAAGGAGACATTTTCATTTTGAATCATCTTGTACTTGAACATTTAAGTGGGGTAAAAGGAGGTTTCCCCCTCGAAGAGGCTTATTATCTGAAATTATCTCTATTTCAAGGCGTTGAGTACTTTTTCTAAGGTTTTTCCATGCTATATTGATGTTTGGTTCTTAACATATGGTATCAGAGCTCAAGGTCTTGGGGTTTCGCTGCTACATCTGGGACACCGTGGAATTTTTGCTATAACTTTTTTTCTACAACGTTTCAGAAGGGACTGCTTGGAGTGTTTTTAGTAGACAGATCAAGGTATGTTGGGTTCAAAATTCATCTCCTGAGGCCTTATAATTTCGGAGATATAGCCTATACAAGATAGGGTTCTGGAATCATCCTGAAATGATTCATTGCGGCATTTTCACTATAAAAAAAATTCTGTAACGTTTCATACCCTGCACTCCAGAGGCCATTTATAGAAA
>JASDQU010103046.1:363803-381367 GCA_032191745.1 Picea mariana
CACTGTCCATCTAGGATATTTTCCCTGACAAAATCATTGTCCTTCATTTCATTATTCCATAATTAATCATGGGTTCTCTTACTCCGCAAAGTGTCTTCCCGTGAGGGATTTGACCATAAGGGGGGCACTTTGGAGTTCATCCATATTTACTTCTTATCAACCATGACAAAAAAATAATGAGTCATATTTACATCAAACAATCTTAGGTCCATTACCCAAACCTTTGTGCTACAGGTCTTTCTTTAAGGGTTGAAATCAATGAAAACCAACCTTAATCAACAGCTACAATCCCAAGAATTAGTTCTCTAAATGGATCTTGAATTCTAACAACATTTAATCCAAAAAAAGAATGAAATAACTACATGCATTAATCAAGATCCATGCTACAACATAATGAATTAAACAACGTGCCATGGACAACAAATAACCAACAGATAAGCACATTAAAATACATATCTCAGAGTTAATTAAATACATAGTGGAATAACATTATACATAAAACACAGATAGCACTTATCTTTCAATTAAAAATTCACCCACTGGCTATAGACCAAGGACGTTCCTCCCAACCATAGAAATTGTTGTTCATTTAATCTCAACAGTAGGTCACCCCCGATCCAGGGCTATGAATCCAGAAGAATGGGTCCTAGGAAAAATCTAAAATATGCAACAGTTATCTAACTAGCTCTCAAGTTTCCCAACCACATAGAAAATCCTAACTTCTAGCTCTCTTTCCCCCTTGGCATGCACAACCCAAAGAAATAGACACCCTTCTCTGCCATGCAGTCCCTCATACTGTCCCATTTCTCTCCAAGGTTCCAATGCTACTAGTCAAGAAATATCCCTACTAGAAACACCAAGGATTCTCATATGTGGACAATTCTATCCAAACTTCCATCAGTCTCATAACTAATAGGCATCTCGGCACTCAAGCGATCACATGCCTTTCATCACTCACAACAATCCAAAGTACACTAACTCTATTCTACCCAGCCTACAAAACCCCAAGATAATGGACCCCTTTCTCTGCCACATAGTCCCTTAGGTTTTCCATCTCCTTCCAAGGCTCCAATGCTTCTAGTTAAGAATCTTCCTATTGGGACTTTCAGGACTCATAGCTATGGACAATTATATATGAACTGCGATCAAGCTCATGTACATAGGGATTCATTCCCTTCTAGAATGATCAGTGATTATTACATCCATTAATCAATGGCTCTCATCTTCCTGCCATTTGTTTACATGCTCATCCCAAGAGCATACGAACTAGCAATAGTGAGTGAAGAGGAAAAAATAACAAGGGAACAAAACAAACCAGGGGAAGAATATGAACAAAAGAGAAGAACAACCCCCAAACTTCACCAAGATCCATCCTCATGCAACCATTCATATCCATGTTCATACCAAGAGCACATGAATTCAACATGAGTGAAGGAAAAGGAAGAAGAAGAAGAACCAGGGAGAAGAAGCACACTAAAATAGCCCCCAAGGGATGTTTATATAATCACAAGAACTAAGAACCACATGACCTTCCCCAAGAAGCCCATGTAACCACTTTTCTCCATAAAATCAATTATGGTAAATAAAAATAATAATAATAATACGTAGTCTCTCAATCCCCCTCTCTCGTGGAATCATAGCCCCCTATCTCTTTTTTCCTTGTTCGTCTTGCAGCCAATGGTGTATTTTTATTAATGTATATGAAGTATTACATTTCTTATGCACTCTGGCCCCTTTTTTACTTTATCGGCTCACCAGCCTAAGTCAAAATTACATAATAAATTATAGTTCATACAGGTTAAAACTGGGATGTTATAGCCGAGCAGTATGTTGACGAAGGAAATATTTTTGCCAGCAAAACATTAGCAATAAAGAAAGATAAATTTCACTAATGAAGATAAATTTTGAGGGAGAAAGGTCGACAAGAAAGAAAGATAAATCTTGTTGATACGAGAGAGTGTCGGTGAGGAAAAATATAAATCTTTTCAATATAGGAGATAGTGTCGGTGAGGAGAAAGATCAAACTTGTTGATAAAGAGATAAGAAGATAAAGAGAGAAGAAGAGGAGAAAGAGGAGGAAAGGGAAGGAGAAAATTGGAAAAAGATAAAAAGGAAGTTTGTAGCCAAAAAATTATTTTGGCCATAACAGGAGCATAAAAATTCAGAATCAAGAGAAAGTTAAAGGGTATGTATGTAGTGACAAAGGATACCAAAGTGTCAGTGAGGGCCTTTGGTCTATTCTGCTTCAATTTTCAAAAAAATCCAAAAAAGTAGTTTTTAAATATTTGGGTGGTGCTTAGTAACCAGGATCTAGATAAAGGTGAAAGTTTTAGAAAAAACCCAAGAACAGACATGAATATAACCAGTTGGGCTTCTGGAAAAAATCAAAAGGGTTTGGAGTTGAGATGTTGAAATAGGGAAAAATCCATTATTCCTGAGCACTTTTGGGGGATTTTTTGAAATATTTAGGGAAGGAAAAGGGACCCTAGATCACCAATCCAAAAAATATATATAGTTGATATTTTACCTACTCATCAATCTTGACAACTTTTTCTTGAGGAAGGTTTTTCCATTTTTTCTCCATTTGGGAGATAGCTAATTTCTGCTAAAAATTCAAAGTCTAGAGGAAGTGAAAAATGACAAATTTTGCAAATCAATATTGATGCAAAAATTATTTGGAGGATCAGATCCTAAATATAAGAGTTGATGTGTATTCAAAATCAAGAATATTATGAATTCCCAATATAAAAAAATTCTTAGCTCTCTCCATATTCTTTCTACGGGTGGTAGAAGTTTTCCTTTGATATTTATTGTACCAATGAAACATGTGCAAAAAGGGTGAAACTGTTGATTTCAGAGAGTTATAAATTTTATCTTAGAAATAGGAATAAGGCATGAGTACAATCATTGGAAAGGTAATGTAGAGGAAAACATGATAGAAGGTTTATTTTCTTCAAGGAAACATCTAGGTGTGTTACAATTATGAAGGAAAGGGGCAATTGGACTACATGAACCATGAAGTGAAAAATTTATAATTTATAATTATGAGATAGCTAATTTCTGCTAAAAATTCAAACTCCGGAGAAAGTGAAAAATGACAAAGTTTGCAAATCAATATTGATGAAAAAATTATTTGGAGGATCAGATCCTAAATATAAGAGTTGATGTGTATCCAAAATCAAGAATATTATGAATTCCAAATATAAAAGTTTTCCTAGCTCTCTCCATATTTCTTTCTATAGGTGGTAGAAGTTAGCCTTTGAGATTTATTGTACCAGTGAAACATGTGCAAAAAGGGTGAAACTATTGATTTTAGAGAACTATAAATTTTAGCTTAGAAATAGGAATAAGGTATGAGTACAACCATTGGAAAGGTAATCTAGAGGAAAACATGATATAAAGTTTATTTTCTTCAAGGAAGCATCTAGGTGTGTTATAATTATGAAGGAAAAGGGGCAATTGGACTACGTGAACCATGAAATTGCTCAATTTGAAAGTTTACCAAAAAATGTCAATTTTAGAAAAACATTTTCAAATAATAGATGTATATGAAAAATTTGAATATTAGGAAAGGAAGAATGTGGAAGCTCATGAGGGTGCATATCTAATGATATGCTTGTGCCTTGCATTATAGTAATTGCACAATGGACCACTGATGGAAGCACATTAGTTTCCCACTGATGGAAGCACATTAGTTGTCATATGAGAGCTTTCCAATAGCATGGGTATCACCTCAATGAAAGTTCGTATGAGGAAGTTATGCCTCCCACAAGTTGAATATCCTATTGACTACCATGATATTTGAGTGGATGCCACATCAACTTCCATTACTCACACTTGTGGAGCTAGAACATGTGTGGACTTTCAAGAAGATTCTAGAGGGTCCAAAACCCTAAACCTAATGAAGATTTGGAGTATGCAAAAACCCTGACCCTAAACCTAGATGGCTATCGAGACATTGTTAAATATTGGGCCAGCAAGATAGGAAGGGGTTCAATTCTTATTGTATTGAGTATTTCTCATAGTAGAGTAGAGCATTGGGAGTGAGTTATTGAAGTGGAATAGAGGAAGTAAAGGATATTGTAGCATCAATTTATGCCACAATGTCCATGGAAAATTTATAATGAGTGCACTTTCTTGAATTTTCATTTCATAACTAAGAAAAAAATGCAATGAATATGCCTCACATTCTAGTTGGGTTTTTCCCGTGTTGGGTTTTTCCCGTATTGGGTGTTCCCAAGGTACATATTTTGTTCATTATATAGATGGTGTGTTATTTTCTTAGCTTATTTTATTAAATTTTTAGTTTATTTAAGTATTTTGTGCACTAAGCTAGTAATATTAAATATAAAATCGACAGTAAAACACTGCATAATAAGAGATTGCAAAATATTGTAAGATATGTTGGGATGAAATGTTCAAGTGGAATGTTGATGATAATTTATAAATCATGTGTGGTTCCTTTCAATATTGAGTGGGATCCTATCTTCAAACCTATTTTCAACCAATAAGTGAGTTCCTCACATGTTCATTCCCCTACTCAGCATGAGGTTTCATTTTCTTTAATTTGGTGCCATGAAACTTTAGCAACATTGGATTATTGATCTTAGAGGATGTATTGAGATGTTGATGCACTTTTGGCATGTCCCTTTTGATTATTAAGAAAGAACCAGTTTGATATATAATGGAAAGGTGTCTCCCTTTATTGAGCCATAGATCCACTTGTATGATGTATTTTTATATATTAAGGCATGAGAATGGGAATGCCTGATTTAAAAAATAAAATGATTATATTACCTTAAATTTGTGTGATTGTAGGTAGTTTCTTTGTCCTTTGTCTCATTAATGAACTCTTACATAGGCTCTTGATTTTCCAATGTATTGAAGAAAAAATTGATATATTTTGGCCACACGTGATCCAAAATGGATCGTTGTATAATTTTTCATCTATTTTGGTGCATTTTAGGTGAGAAAATTGGATCTATTGGCTTGGAGGGCCCATTTTAAGGTTAGGTCCCACTTTGGTGTTTTGGGGTCCAAAAAATTTTGGAGCCTATTTAAGACATTAAATAGCCATTCTTTGGTTCAAAAATTTGGAAACAAATTCAACATCTCGACATTGTTATACACATCGCGAGATTTCCAATGGTGTGAAAATCACCTCAATCGAATTTCATATGCATAAGTTATGTCTCCCATAAAGTTGATTTATATTATTGACAACCATAGTATTGAGTGGATGTGACATCAAATTTCATTACTCACACATGTGGATATAGTCACATATGGACATTCAAGAAGATTCTATAGGGTCCAAAATCCTAACCCTAATTGGGAGTTGAGGCATGCAAAATACCTAACCCTAACCCTAGATGACTATCTAGCTATGTTAAATATTGGGCCAATAGGAAAGGTCGGGGTTCCATTCTTATTGTATTGTGTATTATTCCATTATAGTTTATTAGAGGCTTTGGTAGTGGGATATGGAAGCATAATAGAGGAAATAAAAGAGCTTATGCTTTATTTATGGATTATGGTGATTTGGTCAACCTTGATCATTATTGTGTACATATTATGACTTGGGATTCCTTAAGTAATAGATCACATTAATGATACCAAACCCTTATATACCTCACACTCTATTTAAGAGATTCTTTAATATGTGTTATCAATATTTTGACCATGTGTGTATTGAACTTATGATAGTATGCATCACCTCTAGATATTTGAGCTTGGTCTTGGACATTGGGCTCTGACTATTGTGATTCTCTTTTCTACATTGAAAATGATATCCAATTTAATGTAAACTTCCTTTTATTGGCCCATTCTATTATGGAAGTATAATGAGAAGAGGTTTGGTGAAGATCTTAAGACCATTGGACATAATATAGCCTTGAAGATGATCAAACCACAAGTATAAGGGACTTGGTTCAGTCACATCACTTCATAGGCATAGATATGGTTGTTGTATCTCCTTCTTCTTGATAATATAATATACTCTCTTTAACCTCATTTACTTGCATTGATTTAGTGTTTTTATTTGAATGGTTATGCTTAAATCTCATTTAATCTTGCAAGTAGATTATAAATGTTTTTTCTTTATTTAAAAAGTTAGATCTATAGTTTTACAACTTGTAAAGTAGGAAGGGTGTTTTTCTTGTCTTGAGTAGAAGAATATTGGATCTAGTAACTCCTTTTTGTTCCATCAATCCAACCATGAAGATCCAACAAGCAGCACAAAATTACAAGTTTTTTTGTTTCTTTAAATCTAATAACCCTAGTTTAATTTCTCACTTATTTGATAGAGTAGAGTGAAACCTATTGTATATCGCTAGCCTTCCAATCAACTAGTGGGGATCAAGTAGTAAAATCACACAAAAAAACCTTGTTAACACCTTCTATGAGCTATAGACTCGTCTACTCTTCTTCCCGAGAGATTCCCATTTATTATTCTCTCTTTATATTCTTCTTCGATCCGAACCATGGTTGAATACCCCCTTTCTTCCATGCTTACATCTATTTCTTCCTCGTTTCTAGCTTCCTAGGTTAAATTTACCAATTTCCTGCAAAATCATTGTAAGGTTCCCAATGCAAGTACACCATGTCACCTCATCATAGCTAATTTTTTTAATCCCCCAATAGTTCCTCCAACCTCTATGCTAACTTCCTTGATTCTCTACAGATAAAACCATTTGTATGTGCCCCCTTCCACATAGAATTTACATGGTGTTTTCACATAGAATTGTAAGGATCAAAAATCATTCTAGTTTTAATTTTGAGTCATAGGTTTTCTTAGGTTTTAGGTTTTTATGCCCCTTTGCTATAGTCTTTTTCCGAATTTTGATTTAAATAAGCTAAGTTTAGTTTTGGATTTGGTCTAGAGTCCTTGGGTTATGCCTTGTTATCATGACAACTCAAATAAAGCTTCATGATTCACATCTTTGAAATTCTCCCTCATCACCCTGACATGTCACACCTCCATGATGTATGCAAGACACCCCCCTTTGTCACATTTTACTCGTTTAGTTGTCAAATTAGATTTGATCTGTGTGCTTCCAACTCGATAGGAGAGTTCGCATCACATTCAAAGGTAATCCATGCATTCATTGCCATCATTGCATTTATGGATCGTGTCAAAGAAGATCTCATTGTTTTCAGAGCTGATATTTTAAACAAATGTCTAGGGATTATGTCATAAATGTTTCTAATTGTTTTTTCAAAGTGTGCAAATCATATTTGAGCTCGGTGCTACGAACCTGGTGCTATAGACAGGCACTACAAACTTGGTGTTGCAAACTTGTTGAAGAGGAGAGTTGTAGGTTGGACTACATGCAGACATTACTTTTAAAACTTAATGACATCAACATCAAAAACCAGTCTACCAGGGCTGCGAACTCCCTATTCTGGCGCTGCGAACCTTGTGTTGCAAATTCATCGCTGTGAACCCCCTGTTCCAGTTTTGTTGAAAATCCTTCCTCTGCATACTTGATAATATCACATTCAAAGGAGTGACTCTACACCCTTTTTAGCTTGGATTTTTGGTTGATCAACTTTCAGATTAAGTTTAAAGATTACATGCATTTTTTCATGCTACTAAAGGATACTGGTATTGTCACAAAATCCCTATTTCAAGCAGAGAATTCACAAGTGTCTTTCTCTTATTGTAAATTCTAGTTGCTTGTCTTTATCTCTTATGTTTGAAGAATGCACTCTCTCATCCATGAATGTGAATAAAGTGAATTGTATAAAAATCCTGTACACAATCAACCTATGGAAAACAGTTTGTCATAAAAAAATCTAGTATCTTATATCCCTGTTTTCATACATCTACTTGTTATTACAACTCACAGAAAACATTCCTTAGCACCAATCATGGACAACCCATATCACAAGAAGAATCATAATGAAGGTGAAATAGTAAGGACAGAGCCCTATGATATGCATCTTTTTTATTCTGAACGCTTGATCAGAGAGGCTTTCCAGAAGGTAGGTTGTATCAATTTTTGTCAAAGAATGCAAAGGGGGCACCCAGAGGTGGCTAGGGAATTCGCAATAAATTTCAATGGGACCAAAACCAAGGTTGGAATATTGGATTTTGAAGTTTCATAATTGTCCATATCTGCTACAACAAAGATACCTAACACTGGAGAAATATGGTTCAAGGCTATGACACTAAATGCCTCTTTCTCCAAGGAGTTCCTCAAACTAGAATACTCGGAAGAAAATTTGTCCAAAGGGGTACCCAGAAATCATATACTTGAAGGTTTTGATAAAATGTTGAAGGTGATTTAGAGGTATTTCACGTGTGAAGGAATATTTAACATGGCATACCAATACATATCAAATTTTTGTTACACTTCACAGGGAAATAAGTTATAAACCTCCATTTTTATTTGCTCAAAAGTATTCACAAGATGGATGACAGAGTTCAGGCCAAGTCCAAGCAAGTGGACACTAGTGTTTTCCACTCAGGTCCTATCAAAATGCTAGTGATGGAAGAATTGAGAAAGACAAACATAGATTGGGAAACATTCATCACTTCTTCGCAATTTCATCTAAATGTTTCCCCCACTCTACAGTCCAAACTTCAAAGCCATGTTCCTGATGAGAAGATTATGTATTCAGAGGTGAGCAAGAAGAGAAAAAGTATTATGATTGTTAAAGCTGATAGATCCAAAAAGGGAGATGAAAAAGGAGGACCTTTAAAGTCTTCAGAGAGTGAAGCTTCACCCATGCCAGATCCCATTACAATGAAGGTTCCTTCAAGCAAATCCACAGGCATAAGAGGCAGAAAGTTGGTGTTTCCTTCACCCAATGCATCTGACAAGGTCAAAGCTAGGAGGCCTCTTACCAGAGCAGTATCCAAGACAAAAATCCCTATGAAGGATGATGCAATAGGAGTTTCAACCCATAGGAAAGGTAAATCCATAGCTGTTTAAAATCATGTTGAAATTATTGATATCACTACTCCTCAAGAAGACAGCAATTCCACTTTTAAGAGGATCAAAAGACAACATGAAGAGGCAAGGGATGAAATCGATAAGATGAGTAATGAAGACTTGATTATCAGAAAGAAATTTAAGGAAGTGTTGGATATTCATTAGAAGTCCATTGACAAGGAAAATTTTCTAGCTAAAATATTTTTTCCCCTCCACTGGCAGCTTAGAAATATTTACAAACAAAACATATTTTATCAAGCTCAGATCAGAAAACTAAAGACATAAATTCATCCTTTCAAAGAGGAGTTAGCTAAGATAAATCTAGATATGTTGGCTAAAGTTTCTGCTAGGAGGAGATTCAGAGTTATAAAATGAAAAAGTTGAACCCCTTAACCCATATCAATTTTTCACAAGTTTCCTGTTTTTTTCATTTTGCAATTTTGAGGATGGCCATGCTTGATAAACCATGTTTAGCTACTGGGGTGTTATCTTCTAAGTCATATATCGTGATCATAATTTATTACAGAAGTTTGTGGCACTGGATATAGTTTTGGAACACTTTAAGGAATTATCAAACGAAATAAGTTGCTACAGGAAAGTTCACAGCACCTGGCGATGCGAACTAGTGCTGCGAACTCGGGTTTTGGAATTTTAGAAGGGAGAAACAATTGCCAGGTGTCAAAGATCAATGCAATCCAATTGTATGAGGGTCAATTATGAGCTGAGAAGCCACCTGCCAAAGGGAGAAGCGCTCAAAGGGACACCTCATCAACCATAAAGAAGATGTTGAAGACATTGCCAACATTAGCCTAAATTTTAGCATTTTGTTTGTTTTATGTTATCCACCTATTGCCACGCCACTTTGAGGGCACAAAGATCCTATAAAAAGGTTTTTATTTGAATTATAATGTTTTCACTGATAGTCTAGGTTATAAAAACACTATTGTAAGTCTGAAAGAGGGTTTGAATGGTCTAAGAGAGGACTCACTTTTGATACTCTGTGTATTACAGAAATACCTTCAAAGTTATGTATCAGACTTAATATTCTCTGGATAATGAAAATCTGTTCTTTTTCCTACCACTTTGTTGTCTTTCTAATTCTTATTATAGTCTAGTGAGAGATTCACTTGAATGATTTATAGCTTGTTGCAATAGAGGATCTATTGTAATGTTGTTTATAGATATATCAAAATTCATCTCTTTTATTATAAGAATTTCTTGTTTCAAAGATTTCTAATTTATATGTTTGTCATACTGCCTGATGTAGATGACAGGAATTTTACTTTATTCTTATTAATTCTTCCACCTACTCATCATTTTTTTCTAAAACCCTGATCAAAGTTATTCAGAGCCTTATTTGTTGGTGCAAATTGTGTGAAGTAAGTTGTGATTTGCACTATTTTCTTGATTTTTTATCCATTTTCTACCTTATCATAAAGCATATGTTTAACCTATTGATGGGTGTTGGTCTTACACTTTAGTATTCAAAGTGTGACTTTCAGTGCTAACATTTTTGGCATCGTTGCCGAGGAATGGATTGAAGACTTTTCCATGGGTTGTACGAAGAGAAAAATATAGATTCTGAGGGTGCACAGTGATCAGTAAACTATAGACTGCATATTGTACCTGGAAACTCCATTTTTTTAGTTGTGGATCCCAAAGGTAACCACACGAGGTCCACTCCACATTTACCTCTGGTTGCACCTGAAGTTGACCCAGAAAAGATCATCAAGAAAGGAAAGGCTTCACAAGGAGATTCTTCATATGTTTTCTCAGGTACTGATGGGAACTTACCTGACTCTAATTTTTAAACATCAGTAGTTGTATCTAGCATTTATAAATTACTTAGTGTTGAAGCTTCTAAAGATTTAAAACTAGGATATTTTCCTGTTGGATACTCATCTTTTTCTCCTTAGTTGAAATAAGAAAGTCTTGAGAATTTTGATGTTCTTGCTTCCCCTGAGATTGTAAATTTGTTTAGGCTTGAGATTCTAGAGGACTTTCCCCTCCTAGTTTTTCCCTCTCCTCATTCTTTCAAATTTGTTGTGACCAAAGAAGAAGGGACCCATGTCCCTCTTGAGTTTTCCCCATCCACCTCCAAGACCCAACCACTTTTTGTTAAACCTGAAAATCCTCCATCTTATACTCTTCCTTTTCCTAATATACCTGATATTCAATTTGCATATTTGCCTATGAAAACACCTCCTACTTCTCCTAGAATTCAGAATCTACATCTCCCCCATCGAATGGCAAGGGCTAATCCTCCTCAGAATAGAGTGGATGTCATTATGGATGCTAGGTATGCCCCTCTAGTGCTTCCTTGGCCTATGAATTCCCTCCCAGTAGGAGATTACCTAAATTATATGCCTAAGTTCACAAGAGAGGAGGATACCACTGTAGAGGAACACCTTGCAACTTTGTATAGCTATGTTGATAAGCTGAACATTGAAAACAAGGATGTGTGGATGAGATTTTTTGTACAAATCCTTGATGGGGAAGCTAGAAAATGGTTTAGGGGTTTACCTCCTGGATCAATTGTTGGGATTGAAGCCCTTGATGATGCATTTTTAAGGCATTGGGGGGACAAGAAGGAATTTGTGTATTATATCACGTAATTTGGTGCTCTCAAAAGAGAAGAAGGTGAATCAGTATCAGACTTTTTCAAAAGGTTCAACAAAATGTATAATAAAATCCCTATTGAAATCAAGCCTAATAAAAATTCTTCCAAAATAACCTATTCCAGTGTCTTTGATCCTAATTTTTTTCTTAGGTTAAGAGAGATAAGATTTGCTTCACTATCCCAAATGCAATATGTTTCCCTAGAAGTAGAATCAAGCATATTAGCTGCAGACAAATTAAGAGGCAAATCTGATAGAGATAGGAGGAAACAAAAGGTAGAAGCTTCCACCTCTGATGCTTCAACAACTAACCCTCAGGTGGATGAATTGACCAAGATAGTCAAATCCCTTTCTGCAGAAATGGAAAAACTAAAATTAGAGGGGTGACAAGCAAATAGGAACACACAAGATTTTGGAAATAGAAACAACTTCAGAAGACAAAATAATCCTCCTCAAATTCTTCAAATAGATCAAAGGAATAGATATGATCAAAAGGTTCATACTCCTCTTCAAAACAATCTGGTTGATGATGAAGAAGGATAAAATGAGGACAGTGATCAAGAAATTCATTGTCTAGGAGATGCATCTACTTCCCCTCACCTAACTCAATCTTCTTATGAAGAGTCTCTGATGAACAACCAGCTAAATGAGTTAAGCAAGGGAGAAAAAACAAATGAAACTCAGAATAAGTACAACTTGAGGTCAAAACAGAAAGAGGGAAAGACTAGTACATCAAATCAGCCTAAAAAATCAGACCCCTCTAGTAAAACAGTGGTTGCACCAAAGAAAGGAAATGAAGAACAAAATAATCAACCTATGGTTAAAGCCCCTGTCCAAGAAGTAAAAGAAATTTTAAAATCTCCATCTTCTTTTAACTTTGAAAATGAAATTCAAAGGATTAAAATTCTAGTCCCATTCTTAGAGTTGATAAAGAATGAATATTTCAAGAAGTCCATTTCTAAAATGTTGCAGTCTGATTTTTTTTCCCATTCAACATATTCATTGAATTTGCAAGATGAAAAACCTACAGTGATATTGGGGACCCTTAGTGGAAGATAGAGATGACTCCTCCCCTCCTTTTTATACCTCATTGAATGTACATGAAAAGATCTTACACAACTGCTTGATGGACTCAAGTGCATCCCATCACTTAATGCCTAAATTTTTAATGGATGAACTGGGTCTAGAGATCACCAAAGCATATCATGATTTATATTATTTTGACTCAAGGAAAGTGAAATTCCTTGGGGTGATCAAAGATTTGGTTGTTACCCTTTTTCAATTTCCTATGAAGAGTATAGTGATGGATATAGTAGTTGTAGATGTTCCCCCTAAGTTTGGAATGTTATTGTCCAAATCATGGATTAACAGATTGGGAGGAACATTGCAGATGGACCTCTCCTATGCCACAATACATGTCTTTGGGGGTGAACATAGAAGGTTGTATAGAGAATCACAACGACCTTATATTATCAATGATGAAGGTAACCCCACCAACCATCATATTTATGTTGTTGACACTGATTTGGTATCTAACATTTTGAATCTCACTAATCTTCCTCATCCACCTTTGGAAATAAGAAATCCAACACTAATAGCATGTGAAACAATAAAACAAGGTGCTAAAATTTGGAAGATGTTTTTTATGGGGCATCTTCTAAAGATAGTGTTGGTGTTGGAGTGGTTTTCATTTCCCCCTCTCAAGAAGTCATAACTTTGTCTTTCAAGTTAGAATTTGAAACCACAAACAACATTGTTGAATATGAGGCTCTAGTTTTTGGGTTGAGGGCTGCTAAAGATATGAAGATTGAGGAATTATTAGTTTTTAGAGATGCAGAGTTGATTGTACATCATATCAGAAATATATATCAGGAAAAACACCCAATATTGAGGACCTACAGAAATGAGGTATTGGATCTTATTGATAATTTCTTCCTAGCTTTCAATATCTCCTTTATTCCTAAAGAAGAGAATGCATTGGCCAACTACCTAGTTGTTTCTTCTAGAAACTTTAAAGTTCCACTACCGAATAAATTCAAGTATGATGTTCAAGTAAAATATAGTCCTTCCATACCTGACATTATCAAACATTGGAAGGTTTTTGAAGATGATCTTGAGATAAAAATATTTCTGGAAACAATGGAAGATTTTTTTGCACTTCACATTGATCAAGATTTAGATGATGAAAATGGTCCTCATGTTGATAAATTCCTAAATAAAATTGGAAGCCACAAGATTGTACAGTTTCCTAGTAATCATATTCCCAAGGGATTGGTTCCTTTACAGATATTATTTGATAGTAATGATGTGGTTGTCAAAGTAAGAGGTTCAAATGCAGATGCTAATTTGACAGAATGCAATCTAGGTACTGATGAAAATCCCAAGTATGTCAAGTTGTCTAGTAGTCTGTCAGCAAAACAAAGAACAAAGTATATCAAACTATTAAATGAATTTTTTTATGTCTTTTCTTGGAAGTGTTGGAGCCACCTTTCTCTAAATACATGAAATGTTATACTTAAGCCCAAAAAGGTTGGTTTTTGGGACTTCGTTTGTTTCACATTTCAACCTCCTAAAGTCACAGTATCCCAACGTGTGAAATGGCGAAAACCTTCCTAATTTTAATCACCATTACTAAAAGACTAAGCAGGTCTTATCATCTCTTAGTACCTCGTACCCTCTCTCTCGTGAGTTACGTGTTGAACGTTTCTCAAGCCTCTGACTTGCGAAGTCACGAAGTTGTGTTAAAGTTACCCAGGTTAATATCAAGAACAAGTCACTTTAAACCCTAGTTAGTCAATATCGTGATTTCGTGACTCGGCAATTGTTTACCCAAAGAGCAGCACATTCCTAACCCTGATCCACGAAGTCGCAATTTTCTTTAATTAAGCATGGATTAATTAAAAGGCTTAATTCAAATCACTTCTAATCAATTAACTCGCACCATCACGATTTTGGGTTTTTAAGGTTCAGTGGCTAGAAGCGAAAACACCTGATGTGGAAAACGCCGAAAAGGGGATTAGAAACTAAGTGCACCAAATTGAAAGAACTAAAACAGATTAATTAGCGCCTTAAACAAACTTTAACACACATGGTTTACGGATGAATTCTTGAATGATCCTGCATTTTTCAATGTTATGACTCGTCAAGTATTTATGGCATTTATTTGAATTGCAGTGAGGTGACAGATAGTAAGATCTCGTTTTGGCTTCTAAATCTTTCTATTAAGCAATTTGACCATTCTGTTGGCAAGGACACCCATGGGCTTAAATGACCAAGATAGAGAGTTTTTCCTTCATTATTTCAATTTTCATTCCTATTTGCGTACAGAGCCATTTCACCGGGATAACGGTTGTTTGTGTTTTTCAATTTTTTCGATAGGAGGTCCAGTTGCAGGTTTCTCTATCATGGCTCCACGAAAAGCGCCCAAGGAAGATGTCGAGAGTTCAGGTCAGGGTTCAGATGTTGTTTCTGATACCTCACCTCGAAGTATTAATTCTGTCAAGACATGGTCATACGTTTCCAACATTCTGCAATCCAAGTCGGTAAACTGTTCGGATGATTCTAGCGACAATGAGAAGGATGACTTATCAACCAAATACAAAATCATCGCTCAAGTAGAGATGCACAAAATAGCAGCGAGGCCCCAGCTTCTTCCCTATTATGATATGATCAGGTGGGCACTGGACCATGTGGACATCCCGACCAGGACGATTATCAGCGAATAGAAGGTAATGATTAGGACTTGCAGGCCAGAACATTTGCGGGCAATGTATAAATTGTCACCCACACTGAACCTTACTCACAATGTTGAATTTCTAGAAGGTTTCAAGAAGAAGGAGTGCGATTAGTATGCAAAACTTTTATCCGATCTGAACAAACATTGGGTCTCACACCCCGCGAAATTCAGGGATGACATTCACGGGATCTATTCAATCTCTTCCTTGGAGCCACAATTCAAGTACATAGCGATGATGGCCTGTAGGTTGTATGGGAAAGAGGACACTACCCATTTTCTCCTCCCATGGGTACCGCTCATTTATACAGTTGTTGAAGGTTTGTCCTTCAACTGGGCCAAACTGTTGTCTAACAATTTGACCAGTCGAATTACCGAATATCGAGCATAGAGGGAAAGTAAGAAAGAAGCTTCGTTCTTTATGTTTGCTTACATCATGGATGCCATCTTCTTCATGACACCCTTCCCACTAATGAACTGGAGTTGGGCTCCATCTAATACAGAGCCTATTCATGTCTACCACTTGAAGCTTTGGGAGGATAAAGCCAAAGAATTCATCTATGAGATCTTCAACTGGGTAATGGTGCCATTGCATGTCACCATCTTCGGCCAGCCACCGCCCAGGATTTCGAATAGCGTCACGACCAACTTGAGTAGCGTGGCAGATTGGTATATAGAGGCGGAATTTTCATATATCAGGGTTTTTGGCACCTCTGTTCCTCCATATGCTCTACCGCTATTCTTGCCAGATAAGCTATTGTGTCGCGAGATCGCCAAGTAGACTGTGCTTGGCGGAATAAGCAAAGAGCGCAAAGGAGTATCAAAAAAGGTATGGTCGCCCTTCCCCATTCATATTGGTGTATATTCCTTACTAGATTTTGGCCATGCCAAAGCCGAGGCTACGGTTTTAGAAGAAATGAAGCTAGTGGATATTGAGTTCAAGAAGAACGACCCTAGTAAGGTTGTGAGCAATAACCTGGCAAGTTGTGGCCTGAAGAGATATGAACATGAGGATTCCTCTCATGATGAAATATTCTAGGGTGCGAGGTCCTACTCTGAAGTCCTAAGTCAGATTCAATCCCTGCCACCCGGAGATATGGCTGATTTCTTTAAATTCTAGGAGCACCGTGTAATGATCCCAAGCCATTATGCAAGGATCATCATTGTTTTGGTGTCTTTTTAAAACTTTTTCCTGGTTGTGGTATTTCGTCAAATAGTTTGTTGATCTACTTGTTTAGATGTGTTTAGAGGTGTGTATGCAGCAAATAACAGAAAGATATAACCATGGAACATACCTCAACCATATGCAATAAGATAGACAATCCAAAACATCTCAAATCTTCTTTATTCATAAAATAGAAGAACTTGCTACAATGGAGATGCCGATCTGGAATGCTCAACAGATGGCCAATATGATAGAAAATGGATAACAAGTATGAGCTACTACAAAATGCTCCCGACAATAAAAAATAAGCCTCCAAAGGCTGGATAAGAGATGAAGACCAATGCCAAGTGCCAAACCCCTCACTTCTAGAAGATGCCACGCTCTGCTAGATAACTAAAGCTCCTCAACAATTCGGCCCTGGTGCCAAAGATGTCCAATCACCTCCAGAAAGATGCCAAATAGTAGATCGGGTGATGGTAAGAACAACTCAGGTGCTCGAATCTCCAAGATCCCTCTCAATCTCTGTAGATCTGAAATCCCGCACTGAAAGGTACGCCCCACTGGATGACTGAAGCCCTAGATAATTCGGCCTTGATGAAAGAGGCCTCCAAATGCTCCGAAACTCTCCACAATGATAGATAGGGACATTGCAATGAGAACCCAAGTGCTCAAATCCTCAAATACCATCTAGATCCTTAGATCTAGCTACCCTCCAAATAATGGTGCACCCTCCTCTTGGGAAAATGTCCCACTCTCAATACAAATTGATCCTCCACTGAAAGACTCCGGAAAACCACCAAGAATGATGCCAAGACACCTGCAAAGGAAACCCACTACTCGGAATTCCCAGAATCCCTTCTCCTTAGCTAGGAAGAATCCCTCCTCAATGAATGGTGTGCCCCCCCTTGCTGGAAACCCCAACTGGTGCACCTTCTCTCTACCTGCACAATCAACTGATGCGGAATCCTCCTGCAACTGAGTAGATCTGGAACTAGAATGGTGTGGGAGCATATTGCAGCTCCGAGACCAATCTTGGGACAAGCTAGGTGGAATATTTCACCACCGAATCATCCTCTAGGGTTTGTTAAGTCAAAACCCTCAAAACCCCC
>JASDQU010103046.1:391734-401734 GCA_032191745.1 Picea mariana
TAAACATACATGAATCAATGAGAAGAGGCCCTTGCCTTTCCTTTATACTTTTTGGCTCACCTTGTCCCTCCAAAGTGACTTTCATTTTATTAATATTTAATTAATTAATTAAATCACTTTAATTAATTAATTAACCTTTTTACCTTTGAAAAGCTCCTTATCTCTCCTTGTGGCTACCCTGGCCACTGAAAGTCACTTCTAGCCATCCCATCCTGTAGTGTTTCTCCTTCCGATTCTAATGAGCTATTACACTGAGAGGTTCCTCCAAGTAATGTGCCCAAAATGACCTCTTTAGTGAATTCCATTGACTTATAGCTTAAAATAGTCAAAATCATGGAAATCGTCGGAATGCAACGAAATTAAAGCCAACCTATGCGGAATGGCTCATAATGATGGAATATGATCATCGATACAAGTTGGACCCCACAATGCCTCTCAAATACCCATGTACTCGCTATAACATCCATCTGGCTACTCTGGTCATCATAAATCTCTACACTGTGATGATGTCCCAAAGTGGGGACATTACACACCGGTGGAGTTGTCTCCCCAGAATATACAAGGTGAAACCCCAAACCTTCTGGTTACATAGAAGACGGAAGCCAAAGGTTCAAAGGACTCGAGTCCTAACAAGGAGAAGAACCAAGAGAAAATTGAGGAGGCTGGAACCTCAGAGCGAGGAGCCGAAATCCCCTACCAACAGGAAGGAAACCCCGAAAAGGGTACGCTGGGCAAGCAGGTCCAAGGTCAAGCAAAGATACCCTCGTAAGGGTCCGGCGACTCACTATCGCTCATGTCAAACAAGTCGGCCATAGATGTTACCCCCAAACAACCATCCAAGGAGATCGACAGTTTGATTGCTATTATCACACCCTTACAGTTCACAAAGGGGAATCTCGATGCAGGGTGGATTTTCAATGAAGAATTGATGCCCATTTCTGTAGAGGAGCTGCCTCCTAGCAAATTTTTCTTTGATAAAAAAAGGAAGGCCATGGTGATGCAAGAATTATATCAAAAAGAGGGCGTAGTGGCTAAAAAATTTAAAATCATGACAGATGGAAAGGCCGTCAAAGAGGAAGAATTCGCAGATGAGATAGTAGGAACACTAGGGGCTTATGCTATAGCCAATCAGTGCTTAGTTGGAATTTTGAAGGCCTAGTTGAAATGAAAGAACCTTTTGATCAGTAAGTTGGAAGCTAAAGTGGCTACTGTTGAAGCAAATTCCAGGGATGAGGTGAGAAAAATCCTCGAGCAAGCCCGAATAGCCGATCTGCAAGAGATCGAGAAACTTAGATCCGACCTTGAGTAGGTGTGCAAGTTGGTGCAAATTAGCCAAATGCAGGTAAGCCAGCAGGGGCAAAAAATTATAGAGTTACAATCGAAATTGGATGTTGCCAAGAATCAAATTAGCCAAATGCAGGTAAGCCAGCAGGGGCAACAAATTATAGAGTTACAATCGAAATTGGATGTTGCCAAGAATCAGGTTTTAGACATAAAAATGTTCAGATCCCAAGCTATCGAAATCCGATAGAAGGTATTAACGGATCAACAAGACTTGCTTGTAAAAGTGGGAAGCATTCAAAACCACTTTCAGACAATAGATCAAGTATTAGAAAATATTTCTTTGAGAGAAAGAGAAGCCGGGGCAGCTCGGGTTGCTTTCCAACACGTTGTTATAGCTACGGCAAAGATAGAGATGGTCGGTAGCTCCAAATTATCCATCGCAGAACAAACTGGAGGGAATATATTGCTGAAGGTCTGGGAGAAGAATATATCAGAAAGCAGGGGGAGAGCTAATGAAGTGATGAATTATTGTGAGGAAACGTTCTCCTTGATAAATAAAAGCTTATTAGACCTTGATAAGGAATACAATGTTGGGACGATGGGAAAAATCAATATAGCTAAACACTTGTTAGACATCAAAGAAAACGTGGAGAAAGATCAAGTGGAGATATCCCAGATAAGCTAGGTTGATATGGTCCAAGTGGACAAATGGCTAGTACAGCCAAGTTTACAATTATGCTCTATCATCACGGAAGATTGACAAGTAGGGAAAAGGTTGCCACAGTTTGCGAAGAGTTGTTACACCTTTGAGGCAAGCAACCAAGCAGAGCCTTCCAGGTTGATAGCCCAGTTGATGGAAAGGTGTGTCATTTGCATCGAGCAGGTGAAGGGGCAGGTCTCTGGTGCTAAATAATGACAAATGTCAACCCATTCTATTTCTGGAGCTGGAAGAGCAGAGAAAGGAAGGTGCTCCACCCTTACGAGGGAAGACAAAAGATGAGGAGATGAAATGCTCCATTTTTTCATTTGTAACTGACAAGTTTCCAAAACGATCTGAATTCTAAATGTTCATAAGTTTGTTTAAATATAGATTGAGGAAGAGATAGAAGAGTCTTTTTTTTTGTGGTAGATTGTAATAGAGAACTTCTTTTTAGCCAGGATTAATACAAAGTGAATTGAAGACTCCATATTCCGTCAAGATTGAGTTATGTGTTTTCCTCTGTTATTTAATGATTCATGTCATTTTTTACATATACGTCTTTGATGAATGTTTTAGCTGCAATTTAGTATAACTTCTACTGTGGTGATCAGGTTCTAGTTTTCTAGTTATCTAGTTATTTACAGTTTTTCCTCTGTATCGGCTACTAGAAGGTACAAGACCTGTGAATTACTTAGATCTCTACATTACATGCTTTCATCAAGGTATTCCTTTCCTTTATTCTTCTGCTACAGCATGGCATTCCTCTGAAATTGATGCCCCACATTGTTGACATCTCTATGTTTTCACACTCGGTTTCAAGATTTTAACACAGTTACAAAAAACGACCTTCGATTTCATTAAACCCTTCGATTGGCTTCACTGAATTTTCCTCGTATAATCTAAAATTGAAATAAGCACTTTAAAACATCAACCCTCTTTTTAAGCTCTGTTCTCCCCATGACTGTACCCATCACAAGACAACCCAACATCGAACCCAGCCTATCAGATCAAACCAGCATCACTTTGAATATTTATGATACCATACTTAAGACTGCCATCACTTGGACAGAGCTCGAACGTTCATGGGCTGCCATCGAACGGGATATCAGCATTCAAGAAAATTTGGAAGCTAGACAAAGACAACTCAGAGATCGCCCATAGATTTATCCCCCGAAGTTGTTTCTTCCCATTTTTTCTTTCACTCACTTTATATGCTTAGGCTCTACACTTTATAGCCTTAAGTGTAGGCTCAGGAACAACATCTTTCTAGAGACGTTGCCGGGGACGGAGAATCGTAATCTCTTTCCCCTGAGAAAATGACATTTCCAAGTTTCATTTTTTGATAGTGAACAAAGAGAAAACACCTTTTTAAGGCTAAACCTTCATCATTCACTTGGCGACTCCACTCTTAAGTAAGCTGGCATCCTTTCAGAAGAACACCAGACAAAACCCATATGCCAAACAGACAATGCCAATTTCCGACCCTAAAAAAATACTAAGACCAAGGGGTCTTTTTAAACAAAACGTGGTTGCCTATCAACCCAAGTCTAATCAGTCTAAGGATAAGACCTTTTTCGAACCTTCACCCTCGCAAGAAATTCCTCTCAGGAAAATATCGGACAGTGTTGTCGAAGCTGAGACCCTGAAGTCCGAGAAACTCCTACCCGAGATCAAGACCGAGACCTCTCCGACTAACTCTTACGTTATAAGGGGCGACATGCCTGCCTTAAATCTCATCTCTATCAATATCCCATCGACTCTCAGTATAAACCCCTCCATCACTCAAGGCCTTGAAGAAGTTTCCACGTACATGGTTTCAACACCGATGGGTTCTCCCATTTACATATCCTGCAAGTCAGAGGAGCCAAGTCCACATATACCTTCTTCTCCTTTTTCATCTTTCACCTCCACTAGTAAAAAGTTTCCTGACTTTTCCCCTTTCCACCCCGGGGAAGCCAGAGAGTCGCTATACATCTTCGCCAACCCTCTTTATAACGCACTGATTTCCTCTCCTAAGTTATCCATGGCCGCCACTGGAGGAGGAGCAAGGGGAATAGGAGGTCAAGGCCAACAACTGCCTCCCAGGTTTTTCACCAAAGTAGCCACTAGATACTCTCCCTTGGTCCTTCCAGTACCTCTCCATGATTTACCCGAAAACTGTATGAAAAACTTACCCAAGTTCACAGGAGAAGGGGATCTAACTGCAACCGAGCATATCAACTTTTTTGATCAAGTCGTTGGTAGTCTAGGTCTCGAGCATGTGGACGTGTATTCCTGATTGTATGTCCAAACCTTCGAGGGACAGGTAAGAAATTGGTTTTGGAGCCTACCCCCAGGTTCAATCATATCCTACAATGCGCTAGAAGACCTCTTTCTCAAACAATGGGGCGAAAGAAAGGATCATTCATACTATTTGACCAAGTTCGGGTCTTTAAAGAAAAAGGGATCTGAAACTGTTATGGAATTTATCCAAAGGTTTAACAAGTTGTACAATAAGATCCCTGTTGAAGTTAAACCRTCCTAGGCCGGAGCCAAAGTAACTTTCGCAGGAGCCTTTGAACCCGATTTTTCTCTACTATTAAGAGAAATGAGAGGGGCTGACCTAACCCGAATGSAAGATGACGTTGTGGAAATTGAGTCAAACATGATGGCTTTGGGTAAATTAAAAACGAAAATCGAGACAGGAAACAGGGAAACTAGACGTCTTAGAGAACAAGCAGGTCCCTCTGGATTTGGAAGATCCTCAGATGAAAAAATGGATGACATGGCCAGGATAATAAAAGAACTATCAAACAAAATCTTGAGAATGGAGCCAGATCAATCCAAAGCTGATCAATTCATTAAGAGAGAGTTCAGGAGAAATCCCAATCCTTGGTTTCAACCAAGACAACTTAAAAATGAAGACCAAAAGATCCAAGCACCTCTAAAAAATGAAAATTTTATTGGGGGAGATGATATGCAAGAGTTCAAAGACTTGGAAGAAGACATAAACAACTTAGGTGACGACTGTATACAACCTCACTTGATGAAAGAAGATTATGAGAAGTCCCTAAACACTGAACAATCATCGGTTGAAGACAATAACCTAAACGACGTTGATGATCCCGCTTATCAAGGAATGGCCGACACCATAATGGCCGAGCTCCAGAACAAATACAATCTGAGGCCCAAAAACAAACCTGTTTCGACTGCGCAACCCAAGAAAATTTTGCCTAGGGGCGAAATATACGAGCCCGTCCAGAAAGAGACCGAGATGCAAAATAACATAGGGGTAGAATCGTAGAATACCAATGTAAAAGGGGCTGAAACCCAAGCGAGAAGAACAAAGGCAGCTGAAACGCGGACACACGAAACCAGAAACACTGAAAATAAAACAATGCTACTAAATAAAATGGATGGGAAAGAGTCCAATGTTTCAGCCAAGGAAACGAATAAAATTGCGGGAGATTTCTGCCTAGAAAACGACATAAAAAAGATCAAGATACCAATACCTTTGGTTGAGTTGGAGAAAAATCATGTGAACCGAAAACAAATAACCAAGATGACAAATTTTTCAGATCTAGAGAGTCAGTCCAACGTAATAAATATGGAATATGACAAGCCTAATATCACTTTTGGTCCACATTTTGAAGGTGCCAGAGATACTGTCACCCTCTTCTATATTACCCTGAAGTGCACGATCTGCTATTGCATAATTGCATGCTAGACTCTGGGGCCTCTCATAACATAATGCCCAAATATATTATGGATAGACTAGGCCTCGAAATCACCAGACCCTATGGAGATCTTTACTTGTTCGATTCAAGGAGAGTTAAGTGCATGGGCATGATCAAAGATTTAGTAGTCACCCTCTCCCAGATTTCAGTGAATAATGTCCTAATGGATGTAGTTGTCGCCGATATACCCCTGAAGTATGGTTTACTATTATCTAGATCTTGGGGAGCCAAACTCGGGGGATCCCTTCAGCTGGATATGACCTACGCCATAATCCTTGTTTTTGGTGGACAGTTCACATGGTTATACAGGGAAACACGGTTGGCATATACGGTAAGTCATCCACAGAATCCTAACAATTACCCTATTTACATCGTCGATCAAGACCTGGGAAATTGTATTCTATCCTTTGACGATACTAAAGATAATTGTATAGAAGAAAGTGACATCGATGAAATCAAAACCGAAAAGACAATTAAAAATGTGTACAACACTAGAACTTGGAAAATGTTCTTTGATGGTGCTTCATCGTGTGAAGGAGTAAGTGTGGGAGTTCTTTTCGTAGCACCTGAAAATGAATTCATCGTTCCCTTCTCTTATAGGTTATAGTGGGACGTAGACTGCACAAACAATGTTTGCGAATATGAAGCTCTAGTCTTGGGTCTGGAAGCTGTCAAGAAGCTAAACATAAAGAACTTAGAGGTCTATGGAGATGTTGAACTGATTGTGAAGCAGGTAAATCGGCAGTACTAGGCCAAGCACCCAAGACTGAGGTCCTACAGAAATTGTGCCTGGGATCTAATGGAAAATTTATTTTCATCGGTAAAGGTTCATTTCATCCCACGAGCCGAAAACCAGCAGGTCGATTCACTGGCCAAAGCAGCTTCGACTTTTTCACCCCCTACCACTTTCAAATTAAAATACCACATAGAGGTAAGGCACAGACCATCCATACCAAACAACATACAACACTGGCAGGTTTTCGAAGATGACGAACAGATCAGAAAGTTCCTGAAAATGGTGGATGATTTCTCTGAAACCCACATTGACCAGGAAAACCAAAATATTAGGGTCCTAACCCACACATAGGTAGAGCAATATATTAGGATGTAATAAAGGTCAATATTAATAAGGCCTTTCAATAAAATAGAATAAGGCGGATGTACGAAGACCTAATAGAATCTTCTGCTTCTAGAAGGATCTTCCTCTAGATGCTTCTCTTGATAGACATATTTAGTATAAATAAGGGTCGAGGGTATGAAAACCCTAGCTTGGAGATTATTGTAACAAAGCGTTGCTCGAAGAGGCCCGTGAACATTGCTTTCTGAATCAAAGTGTTATTTTTGTTTTTGTTCTTATATCATTTATGTGTTATTGTGGAGATTATGTTGGTTATATTGTTGTTATTCTGCCATTTCTAGCATTTTACTTCTGTTCTGCATACTTTTTATATCTGGTATATTACAAGTGGTATAAGAGCACTTTCCTTGGCAGAAATTGTGGAAAACTTTTTTCAGGGTAGAGACGTATTCCGACGTCTTTAAGCCACAGAGATCTGTCGTTGCATGCATAAACCCACGGTTGAGGGATTCATACACACAGGAAATACAAGTGGTTCTTAAGCGCACATCTGTTGGCCACCCTTGTAACCCTTATTGGTACCCCTTCGAGTGGTAGCGCATTAGACAGCACCTGTGTACGAATCGACCTAGATTTCCTAAAGCCCTCTTTAAATAAACCGATCGGCCGCCTGACTGTTATAATGCCACCGAGAACAGCACTCGAGAAGATACTCTCTAGTACCTGGGTAGTCGGGTAGTACGGCTAAGGGTACGGTTTATCCTCCTTAGTTAGTGCCCTGAGATATTGGGCAGAGTACTATTGTTGGACCCCACACGTATATCAAAGAGTTATAGCACAGGGCAAACCCTTGTCTGTAGAACCCTTGAATACCTAACCCTTGGGGGACAGAAACATAAACAAATTAAAACAGACAAGATCTATTGCTGCGCAACTGTGTTCGGGTTGCCAAATCACTACACTTTTCTTACTGGATAAGCATTTGGGGATTTCATCGCTACAGTATTATTCAGACCGCAGTATAACTTTGCATGTGTAAAAAAAAAGTCTGGAAATTTTTTCACCATTATTTGAGACCTATTTCTTTGGATTCATCTCTTCGCCTTATCACATTCATCCATATCATTTTTCAACAAAAAATTTTGACCCTGCCTACCCCTTTTTAGTTCACCCATTCTCATGGCCCATACCCATAGCCAAGACCTGGAAGCTCGCTTCAACACCTTGCAGTCTGGTCTCCTCGAGACCCAAAAAGAAGTGAAACAACTCAATGCCAATGTTGCCTCCATCGATACATCCATCAATACAACCATAAATACAACTATACAGTCCTCAATGGAGGAAGTCAAACAAGAACTGACCACCCATCTTGAATTTGTCTTTGCATCACTCTGCACCAAACTGAAGATCCCTACAGATGACTCTTTCTCTGACGCACCTCCAAAGACTGAAGGTGAACATTCCTCCCATTCCCATACCTTTCAGCACCATCACTTTCAACGTGACCTACGCCTTCCGTGGGTGGATGTGACCAAAGTTGATGGCTCAGACCCCACTGGTTGGGTAACCCAAATGGAACATTATTTCTCTTTATACGGCATTACAGATGACTTGGCCAAACTCCGGTATGGTGTTCTCCATCTATATCAAGAAACGTTGGCAATGGTGGCAATGGAGAAAAACTTCCCATCAAGGGTATATTGCTTGGACCCAATTTGTGACTGAGCTTTATGAATGCTTTTACACTGACACCAACCATTTGGGCCATTTGACAAAGTTGAAACAATCAGGAATAGTAAAAGATTTCATAGTTGCCTTTGAGCGCCTGGCTTTTCAAACAGAGGGCATGACTGATGCTTTCTTTCGAGAGTGTTTTATCAGTGGCCTCAAGGATGAGATTCGGGCCCATGTCCTCATGGCTTGACCTTCGAGTTGGGTGGAGGCTACTAAAAAAGCTAAAGAAGCACAATAGGTTGTATCCTCTCAAAACCGTAAACCCTCCTTTATTCCTCGCCCTAAACCCATAAATCCCACTACTCCCTCCGCCCCATTAAAGATCCAAAAATTGACCAAGGATGAAATGGTTGAATGCCAACTCAAAGGCCTTTGTTATAATTGTGATGACAAATATTTCCCGGGTCACAAGTGTAAGGAACAAAATCTTTTTATGGCCATCTATGAGGATATTTTGGAAGAGGATGTTGAAACTCCCCTTGTGTCTGAGTCACCTAAAATCACTGACATAACCCCCCCCCTCAGACCCTCCCAAAGTGGAACCGATCATTTCCCTCAATGCTCTCATTGGCTTCTCCGCCCCCCAAACCCTCAAGTTAATCGGTTACATCAAGCATCAGAAGGTCATCATTCTGGTTGATAGTGGAAGCACCCGTAATTTTATTCATCACCACATTGCCCAAGAAACTCATTGCTACATCCATGCAGTCAACAATTTCCAAATCATGATTGCCAATGGTCGTTCCATGAAATATGGAGGGCGTTGTGAAAATGTGTGTCTCCAAATTGGTGACTACCACCTAAAATCCCATATGTTTGCTATCAACATGGGCGGTTGTGAGATTGTGTTGGGTGCAGACTGGCTAAGGACTTTGGGTCCCATTCTCATGGATTTTAAGGAATTAACCATGCAATTCGACCAAGAAGGCCACCAATATAAATTCCAAGGCATCATTGCTAGTTCACCTGAGGTCATTAGTTCCCATCGCATGGAAAAGCTGCTCAAAAAAGGTCATTCTGGTGTCATTGCCCAACTCCATGCCATACAAGCAATAGAGACACCCCCGGTGCCACAATACCTCCAAGCCCTCCTTTCTAAACATCAAATGGTATTTTCCACTCCCCGAGGACTCCCTCCTTCCCACGGTGTTCATGATCATTCCATTCCCCTTGTACCCGGAAGCCTTCCTCCCAATATCCATCCGTATTGCCACCCCTTTTCACAAAAAAATGAAATTGAGAAAATGGTTCAGGAACTTCTTAATGTAGGCGTTATCTGCACTAGTACGAGCCCTTACTCTTCTCCTATAGTCATGGTCCTGAAGAAAGAAGGTTCTTGGAGAATGTGTCCTGACCTCCGTGCCCTCAACAAACTGACCATTAAAGACAAATTTCCCATTCTTGTCATTGATGACCTCCTGGATGAATTGAGTGGCGCCCAATTCTTTACTAAACTTGATCTTCGCTCGGGCTATCACCAGATACGTA
>JASDQU010103046.1:401784-411787 GCA_032191745.1 Picea mariana
TGAAGAAAGAAGGTTCTTGGAGAATGTGTCCTGACCTCCGTGCCCTCAACAAACTGACCATTAAAGACAAATTTCCCATTCTTGTCATTGATGACCTCCTGGATGAATTGAGTGGCGCCCAATTCTTTACTAAACTTGATCTTCGCTCGGGCTATCACCAGATACGTATGAAAGAGGCAGACATTCCCAAGATGACCTTTCGAACTCATGAGGGCCACTATGAGTTTTTGGTCATGCCCTTTGTCTTGTGTAATGCCCCCTCCACCTTCCAAAGCATCATGAATCATGTCTACGTCCCTTTCTCTGTCATTTTGTCTTAGTTTTCTTTGATGATATCCTCATCTATAGAAAAACCTAGACAGACCAACTTACTCATGTGGATCGAGTTCTCCATCTACTCTCTCAGCACCAACTTTTCCTGAAACAGTCTAAATGTGCTTTTGGTGCCTCAGAAGTAGAATACTTGGGTCATCTGGTTGGTAAGGATGGCGTCAGGGTGGATCCGAAAACGATTGAAGCTATGCAAGACTGGTCAGACCTAAAGACCCTCAAAAGCTTGCGTGGATTTCTGGGCTTAACAGGGTATTATCGCAAGTTTGTTAAGAATTATGGAAAGATTGCAGCACCTCTCACTACTCTCCTCAAAAAGAACTCTTTCACTTGGACTCTAGCCACTGCTCAAGCTTTCCAAACCTTGAAGATGGCCATCTACACAACTCTAGTTCTGGCCCTTCCTGATTTCACAAAGACCTTTGTGTTGGAATGTGATGCCTCATGGAAAGGAATCAGTGTTTTCCTTATGCAAGAGGGTCGACCTTTGGCCTTCACCAGCAAGCAACTATCTGAAAGGAATCTGGGCAAACCCATCTATGAAAAGGAAATGTTGGCTATTTTGCATGTCGTTGATCTATGGCGCCCTTATCTCTTGGGGAAACATTTCCAAATTAAGACAAACCATCAAAGCCTCAAGTACTTTCTGGAACAACGCATTTCCTCCCCGGAGCAACAAAAATGGGTGACTAAGCTCCTTGGATATGATTATGAGATCATTTACAAGAAAGGCAAAGACAATGTGGTGGCAGATGCACTGTCCCAAAAATATGAAGAAGGGTCCATTTTTTCTCTTTCCTTCATTGTACCAGATTGGCTCCAAGTTGTTCACCAGGAAGGGCTACAAGATCCCAAAAGTTCGCATCAGATCCAGCAATTGCAGACCAATGCTCCAGCTCCCCCAAGGAACTCTTGGCTCCAGGACGAGCTTTGATACAAAGGCCGTTTGTATTTAAGTAAACAATCAAACCTTAAATCCACGGTACTTTTTGAGCTTCATGCTACACCCACAGCGAGGCACTTCGGGTTCACAAAAACCTATGACAGGGTCAAACGTTCTTTTTTCTGAGATGGTATGAAACAAGACATCTGTAATTTTGTTGCTGAATGTGATGTGTGTCAATGCAACAAGGGAGAAACAGTCAAATCTCCAGGAACACTACAACCGCTTCTGATTCCACCTGCTATTTGGAAGGATATCTCTATGGCATTTATTACCAGCTTACCCAAATCGGGAAACAAATCAGTCATAATGGTGGTTGTGGATCACCTTTCCAAGTATGCTCATTTCTGTGCTCTTCAACACCCATTTACTGCATTCACGGTGGCTCAAATTTTCATGGACCAGGTTTTCAAGCTTCATGGCATGCCGCACTCTATTGTTTATGATTGTGACCCAACTTTCACAAGAAATTTTTGGCAAGAACTGTTCAAGCTACAGGGCACCCAATTGCATCTCAGCACATCTTATCATCCCCAAAATGATGGTCAAACGAAAGTTGTCAACAAGTGTTTGGAAACATATCTAAGGTTTTTTTCCTCTGAAAAGAAAAATCAGTGGGCTCAATGGTTACCCCTAACTGAATGGTGGTACAACACTTCCTACCATACAGCTACACGCATGACTCCTTTTGAAGTGGTATATGGACAGAAGCCACCTTCAGTTCTCTCATACTTATCGGGTACCTCGAAGGTCCAGGCGGTTGAAAAAATACTTACAGTTCGAGAGGATATTCTCTGTACCCTTAAAGAGAACTTGGTCATGGCACAGAATCACATGAAGCAACAAGCAGATCAAGGTCACTCTAAACGTCGATTTGCAGAAGGGGATCAGGTGTTTCTGTGACTACAACCATACAAGCAAACTTCTCTCAAGGCAGAGCATTGTCAGAAGCCAATGCCCAAATTTTATGGTCCTTATACAGTTCTCAAGCGTGTGGGACAAGTTGCTTATCAGTTAGCTCTGCCCAGTCATTCGAAGCTACATCCTGTTTTTCATGTTTCATGCTTAAAGAAGGTGATTGGAACTAGGTGCCAAATTCAAACCAACCTTCCCAAGTTAGCTGAAGAAGGATCCATTTGGCTACATCCAGAAGTATTTTTGGACCAGCGTTAGCGTCGCCTGCATAAGAGAACCATCAAGGAAGTGCTAGTCTAGTGGAAAGATACAACTCCAGCAGATGCCACTTGGGAACCAGCTACCATTATGCAGCAGTTTCCACATCTCAAGCCTTGAGGACAAGGCTGTTTTTAAGGGGGTGAACATGTTAGGGTCCTAACCCGCACATAGGTAGAGCAATATATTCAGATGTAATAAAGGTCAATATTAATAAGGCCTTTCAATAAAATAGAATAAGGCAGATGTAAGAAGACCTAATAGAAGCTTCCGCTTCTAGAAGGATCTTCCTCTAGATGCTTCTCTTGATAGACATATTTAGTATAAATAAGGGTCGAGGGTATGAAAAAAACAGCTTGGATATTATTGTAACAGAGCGTTGCTTGACTAGAGGTTGCCCCCTCGAAGAGGCCTGTGAACATTGCTTTCTGAATCAAAGTGTTATTTATGTTGTTGTTCTTATATCATTTATGTGTTATTGTGGAGATTATGCTGGTTATATTGTTGTTATTCTACCATTTCTAGAATTTTATTTTTGTTATGCATACTTTTTATATCTGGTATATTACACAAAACAAACATACCTGGATTATGCAGGAAGGGGAGGAACCTCAAGAGTTCCGAGAAAAAATTACAAATCATCGCATGCTAGTGTTAAAAAGTAATCAGATCCCTAAGGGCCTGATACCTCTGGAAAGGTTGTTTGATCAAACTGACATGCCTCTGAAGTCCACCTTGCGGCCCCAACCGGAGGAGGTCGAAGACTATGACGTGGGCACCACCAAAGAGCCTAGGATAGTGAAGTTATCAAAGTATCTTCCTTCTGAGATAAAAAGCAAGTATAAGGACTTACTCGGGCGGTATAAAGATATCATTGCATGGTCTTATGATGAACTCAGAACCTATGATACCTCTGTGATCGAGCATAAGATACCTTTGAAACCTGGTGTTAAACCCTTCAGATAGAGGATCAGACAAATTAACCCCATTTTACTACTTGTGGTCGAAAGAGAAGTGAAAACATTGTTAGATGCAAAAATAATTGTACCTCTCAGGTACTCTAACTGGGTGGCGAACTTAGTATCGGTTAGGAAGAAAAGCGGGGAGATCAGACTATGCATAGACTTTAGAAATTTAAACAAGTCCTCTCTCAAAGATAACTATCCTCTACCCAAAATGGATCACATTTTGGAAAAAGTACTTGGAGCAAATAGGATGTCGATGATCGATGGGTTTTCTAGTTACAATCAAATTGCTGTCAACGAGCATGATAAAGAAAAAACAGCTTTCACCACCCCTTGGGGCACATTTATGTATGACAAAATTCCTTTTGGTCTGATGAACGCAAGTGATACCTTCCAGCGCACTATGGATATCGCCTTCATCGATGAAAGAGATAAATTTGTGGTTATCTACCTTGACAACCTTACTGTCTTCTCTAAATCCGACGAAGACCATCTGTTACACCTAAAGCAAATGTTTGAAAAATGTTGAAAATTTGGTTTGTCTTTAAACCCCAAGAAGTCTCACTTCGCGATGCAAGAAGGTAAACTCTTGGGCCACATTGTGTCTCGGGACGGAATTAAAATCGACCCTAAAAGGGTAGAAGCTATAGACACCATAAATATTCCTAGAAATATAAAAGAAATTCAGTCATTTTTAGGAAAAATAATTTTTTTGAGAAGATGTATCCCAAAATTTGCTGAAATCGTGAAATTGATCACATATATGCTAAAGAAGAACAGCAAAGTGAAATGGACGACAGAGGCTAAAGCGTCGTTTCACGCATCAAGAAAGTTATCAGCGACGTGCCCGCACTGGCAAGCCCTGATTACCTAAAGGATTTCCTGATTTTCTCGTTCGGCTCCAAACACACAGTGGCGAAAGTACTTCTCCAGAAGAATGAAGAGGGTTTCAAGCAACCAATATCCTTTTTAGTAAAAGTCTTAGAGATGATGAACTGAGATACGATATAATAGAGAAACACGCGTATGTTATGTTTAAGGCTTTGAAGGCTTTTAGAACTTACGTGCTACACTCCAAGGTAATCGCATACGTTCCCACCAGTTCTGTGAAGGATATATTGGTTCAACCTAACAATGATGGAAAGAGGGGTCGGTGGCTCGCTAAAATTCAAGAGTTTAACCTAGAGGTAAAACCGACGAAACTAGTAAAAGGACAAGGTCTGGCTAAGCTCTTGGCGGAATCAAATTTCAGAGCACTCGAAATAAATAACCTGCAAGGATACGAAGGACATGGGGATGTAAACGAGCCCGATGACAAAATAGCTATCTNAATAGAGAAACACGCGTATGTTATGTTTAAGGCTTTGAAGGCTTTTAGAACTTACGTGCTACACTCCAAGGTAATCGCATACGTTCCCACCAGTTCTGTGAAGGATATATTGGTTCAACCTAACAATGATGGAAAGAGGGGTCGGTGGCTCGCTAAAATTAAAGAGTTTAACCTAGAGGTAAAACCGACGAAACTAGTAAAAGGACAAGGTCTGGCTAAGCTCTTGGCGGAATCAAATTTCAGAGCACTCGAAATAAATAACCTGCAAGGATACGAAGGACATGGGGATGTAAACGAGCCCGATGACAAAATAGCTATCTCCATAATCGAAGAGAAGTTTGCCTTATCATATTGGTATAAAGATATAGTGTCCTACCTACTAACCCTGAAATGCCCTAGCGATCTGTCTCCAGCTAAAGCCAGGACACTGAAGCTGCATGCAATGAATTACTATATATTTGAAATTCAACTGTACTGGAAGGACCCCTTAGGCTTCCTACTGGTTTGTTTGGTAGAATCAGAAATAGAAGGGGTCATAAACGAATTCCACGAAGGAGTGTGCGGAGGGCAACTGCTTATAAAATCCTGAGGGAAGGATATTATTGGCCTAAAATTTTCTCAGATGTCAACGTCAAAGTCAGAGCCTGTAACCCTTGCCAGTTGTTCGCAAGAAAACAGAAGCTCCCAGCGCTACCTCTGGTTCCTGTCAAAACCGAAGCCCCTTTTCAACAATGGGGGTTAGATTTTATAGGTGAAATCAACCCACATTCCAGCGCTCAACACAAATGGATCCTCGCCGCCATAGATTATTTCACCAAATGGGTGGATGTTATTTCGACTAGGAAGGTGACCGATTCGGTGGTGATAGATTTCCTAGAAGAGAGCATACTATCCAGATTTGGTTGTCCCCAAAAGATACTAATGGATAATATCCAGGAATTCAAGTCTATGGCAATGGTCAGCTTTTGCCAAAAATATAACATCGTGTTGGGCCACTCCACAGCATATTACCCTCAAGGTAATGGGTTAGCCGAATCATCAAATAAAAGTTTAATTACCATAATTAAGAAGGTGTTGAGCGAAAACAAAAGATCTTTGCATGTACACTTAAAGTACGCTTTATGGGCAAATCGGATAGGTACGAAGAAATCCATTGGTACTTCTCCTTTCCAAATGGTATATGGGACTGATGTGGTATTACCTATAAATCTGGCGCTCCCTGTAATGAAGCTCTGGCAAGATGAGAAAGAAGAGCCGAACCACGTCACAAGAAGAATAAATCAGTTGATTGAGGTCCAACAACGCAGGACCGAGGTGGACGCAAGGATGAAGAAATACCAGGACAACATGAAAACGTTGTTCGATCATAAAGCCAAAAACAGGGATTTCATCCCCGACGATTTGGTTTCGAAATGGGATGCTAGGAGGGAAGATTCAACAAAACATGGTAAATTTGATCATATCTGGTACGGACCGTTCAAAGTCTCAGCTTCTAAAGGGAAGAATTCATTTATGTTCAAGAATTTGGACAGTAAAACCCTCAGCGCCCCTGTCAACAGGGGTTATTTAAAGCACTATATGCAATAAATGAGTTCCAAATCTCCATTGTATATACCGGTTTTTGTTTTCCTTTATATTTTTATAAACTTTTCGATAAGTTCACTTTCATCACGAATAAAACAGGCTATTGATTTGCTAGAAGTAGAGACATAAATTTTGACACACAGAATCCCATAAATCCTGAAGACCTGATACTCTTCGTGTTGTTTCATACAAGCCTCCGAATTACAACCCAAACTGCAAAAGGAGAAAGGAACGGTCAGGTATCAGGAAATTGACCCAACTAAAACAGGTGACAATTTTTTTCTTTTAGAGGAGAACGAAGTGGTAAGGTCAAGGTAGGAATTGCCTAAGTATCTAGATTTCAAACTAACATCACTTAAAACATAGAAGCAGTCTCAAAAGTACGATGTATTCAAGTGAGTCGGGATTTCATGATAACATCTGAATTTTTGAGGTCCATAGCCTTCTTTCTTTCCCTTTTTCATCCTTGGTCCTCTCTCCTTAAGCTCTGACACCTACCCATACCATCCATAGAGGAAAAGAGGTTCTGCTTCAATTTGGGAAACTAGCGAACGTCTGAGGAAGTAAGCTGGTCTTCATGACTCCTCGGTCCCCTGCTGAACAAAGCCATGCGTAGGAAGATCCTAACTCTCTTAGGTCTTTTAACAGGTTTCAAATGGTTAAGTCTTGCTCAAAAGAAGACCCCTGGAAATGAATTCTCCCCTATTTTCTTGCAGACTAGCGAGTTGTGAAGGTTAAGAGAAAATTGGTCCAGAGCACTTAAAGCAAGTTAACAAGCCTCTATAATGAATATACACAAATATCACCCCTGGTATTTTTTTTTTTATGCCAATTGATTGCCCCCACTCCACTTTTCAAAAGTAAAGTATAAGAGAGATGGTGAAACGAAATTCATAATTGATTGCCCCCATCTAGTCCAAAGAGATGATGAAAGGAAATTCATAAAATGATTGCCCTCATCTCAGCATTTAAATGCAAGATTACAGTTTGGAGTGGTGAAAGGAAATTCAATAAAGGGAACTAGATAACTTCACCAGGGTACTGAACAGGCTCGTTGGCAGTGAAGCAATATCTAAGATATTCAGTAAGGTTGTCATACTTAAATTATACTACACTCTGGTAATCAACATTTTTGAAACCGGATCCACAACTCGAGTTCATGCAGGTCTCCCCGATTAAAAGCATGGAATTTACTTTTTTTTGACACAAGCTAAAACCTACCATATCTGTTAATTTTTCTAAGATTGATTGGACCATCTTAAGAAGCTCTAAATTCAGCCTCGAGGAAGGGAAAGTTACCCAATGGACTGCCTTCAAGTTTAGGAAGCGTGTCGAGTTTTGGAAAGTTTCGGAATTAAAGTCGAAACCTCAAATTTTTCTCTGCACCCACTTTCCAAACGAAGTTTCACCGAAGCAAATTGATGACTCCATGTACCCCTTCTCAGGCACTTGGTCTCCTATCCTTCTCATCCCACAAGGAGACGAGACCCCTATTTGGAGCCTATGTTGGAGCCACCTTTCTCTAAATACATGAAATGTTATACTTAAGCCCAAAAAGGTTGGTTTTCGGGACTTCGTTTGTTTCACGTTTCTACCCCCTAAAGTCGCAATATCCCGACGTGCGAAATGGGGAAAACATTCCTAATTTTAAGCACCATTACTAAAAGACTAAGTGGGGCTTATCATCTCTTAGTACCTCCTTGATCAAAATCTGGACTAGGGGTCAAAATTTTGCTCAAATTTCAAAGTGTTTGGAATGCGACGAAAATGGTGCCATTGCGTCCGTCTCGTCTTCCTGATTCTGGTGGTATATTTACTTTCTCAAATGGAGTCTGTATGGAGAAGATATCGCGATCTGTCCACCAAGCCAAACAGGGAAAATTTTTGGATGCTGACTGTACCTATCCGTACAGTCTGTACGGTGACGTGGCAGGACCGTACAGACCGTATGATGATGATGTGGCAGGTGTTTATTGGTTGACTGCTGGCGTATGAGGAGACGGCACATGTCATTTGGTGGCAAATGATGTGAGGACACGTGGCCCAATCCGTGGGTGCCACGTGTCACTCGGTTATTGGTTGGTTTAAATGGTTATATAAAATTTATATGGGAGTCCGTGGGGTTCGACCCCCGGACCTCCCCAATGCATACGCCTTCGCATGACAGCCCGGCCATTGGGCCACATGTTGGTTCTTATTCAATGTATTAGTTTCAATGTATATGAATTTACATTATTGTATATTGGATTTGGGGGTCGGGTCAGGGCTTAGCCCCAGCCCGCGGTCCTTTGCACTACCCATACGACTATGCCATATAACCAACAATAAAATATGCACGCGGTTGTATTTTTTTAACATACGACCATGCCTATGTTTACATGGCACGCGGGTGTATTTCATATATGGTTTCAAATATATAAACGCACGGTTATAATTTTATGGTTGTAATGTGCGCGGGTTCAAGTTTGGTTTGAACACCCAACCGTTAGCGCGGGAATATTACTATGAACCATGGTTATAATCCATTACATGTGACCAACCGGGAGCGCGGGGGTTACACGGTTCAATAACAGATTAACCACTTTTTACCTTAGCGCGCGGTCACATGGCCATATGCCCAGGTGCCGAGGCGGTTAGGGGCTGGAGGCACCCTAACCGTTCTATGGTTTGCACCGTTGGTGTGGTTATGCCCGGTGCCAGGTTTTAACATGCATTTTGGAGCATGTTCTTGGTTCATGCACACAGAGGTGCGTTTTGGCGAGCCAGTTTCAGCAAGCTTGAAGGAGGAAAATGGAGGAGGCCTAACTTCTTCATTTCTTGGCCGATTGAGGTGCCATAAAAGCCCAGCTAGGGGTTTTGGGACGTGATTAATCCATTGATGCTATTATCAAGGCTATTTGAATACTTCTTCTGCAAGTTTTTCACCATTGAAGTTTCAGGAAGCTCCAGGGAGTTTGAAGCCCTCATTGATGGAGGACATGGTTTGGTGAGCCTATGTTTGTTTTCTTTGATTGAATAATCATTTTTGGCTAATTGATATGCTCTGAACACATTGGGACAGGTTTCAGAGGCTTTGGAGGACTTTTACAGGTGTTTTTGACAAAGAGAAGCTTAGGGAAGCTTATGGCCACATGTAGAAGAGGTCATGCCCGGATGAGCCATAATCCGTTTTCAGAGTTCTATTAGTCATTTTTGGGGTTTTTATGTGTTCTGATATCAATGGTACAGTCTGTTTTTCCATTAGAGTTGAGAAGCAGCTTGTAAAATAACTTTTCACTAATTAATCCCAGAGAGCCAAGTCCATTATGGAGGCTCAAGGAGATGTAGCCCAGAGGGGCGTGAACTCCTTTATCATGTTGTTGTTGTTGTGCGTTTGATGGTTTATTTGCTGCAAGTTATGTTGTTTTGTTTTCATTTAAATCACATATTTAACCATTTAAAAGAACAATTTCTCACAGATAAACATTTAAAGGAAGAAGCATAAAACTTAGCACATAATTTATCTGGCATATTTTAACACATGAAGCAAGGTCCTGTAAATTTTATTTTAATGAAGTAGCGGGTGCTTGCATAGCATAACAAGTCAGCCTTCTATTTTCAGATCAGGTGGTATCAGAGCATAGTTTATTTTGCTCATGTGTTTGCCATTGATAGCTTGAGATTTAGCTATTGGTTTTT
>JASDQU010103046.1:416829-432451 GCA_032191745.1 Picea mariana
TTTTGCTGTAGGTTTTATCCCTTCATTTTGCTGGATAATAATAAAGGAAGGACCTGGCAATTTCTCTGGTGGACGTAGCCCACACTGGGTGAACCACGTAAATCTGTGTCTCTCTTGTATTGTGTGTCTTCTGTGTTTTTGTTTCTGCATTTGTTTTATTTTATTGCTCCGCGGTACTGTTTTTCTAACAGTAATTTTCAGGTCGGTCTTCCTTTGCACCACCTCATCCCAGTCTTGGGTGTTCTCTGTAAATACTTTGTCTTCTAACATGTCATGAGCATACGGTCAGCAGGACGACACCTGTGAAGCATGTTACTACACCAATCCCTTTGGATCATTCTTTCATAATCTTCACTAGGAATATGAATTCGAGTTATCTCAACCCTTCTTGTTTGGCTTGAGCGGTGTCCTTTTCCAAGTAGAAACCTACATGAAAACCATAGGGTATGAAAGCACGTTTCTTGTCCTTCACTAGGGTGGGAAAACCATAGGGTATGAAAGCCCGTTTCTTGCCCTTCACTAGGGTGGCGTTGTAGCCCTGCAAGATGGTTTGATAACATATTTCTCCTACTACAAGCCGATCTGCTGGTAGAAGAGGCAAACCTCTTGATTTCCTTGGTGAAAACAAGTTGAGCCTTGACTAAAAATTACCAAATCCATTTTGATTGCAACAATTGATGCATCTTAAATAACCATTCATGATAGTTATGAAGAATTAGGAGCTCAATGGTCCTTAACTCCGCCATTTACAATTGAGAATGCGAAGAAAACAAAGATCTCGATGTATAATCAAAAAGAAAAATCGAACCCTGAGCTCTAAACAAAGAGGTCAAGAGATTTTTAAGAGCTCACATGTACCACGGGATGTGGCTTGGTTACAAATAAAAAAAACGCATACATAAAGGAGGATTCTTTATTTTAACCATAAAAAAAATACCAAAGGGGAATTGAGATATAACAACAAACAAAAACTCACAATTCTTCTTGGAAAATCAACGATCTTCCAATATTCCTTGAAACGAACCCATTTGTATGATGGTGATCCCCATTTCGGGCTGGTATTATCATTTCCTCCTTCACACTGTCTTCTGAACATTGGTTTCAAGAAGGCTAGGATTAGCGAAGGAATTTTTAATGAGAATAAAACCCTCGATCTTCGGACTCCAGTGAACAATGCGCAGAGGACTATTTTCTTGTAGCATTAACGCCCCTGATTTGAGTTTTCCTCCCAATTTCATGAGGCCACCGAGCATAAATTCCCATTGGATCTATATCAACATCGTCGTTGTGCACGTGTTGGAAGATAGGTTACAACAAACAAAGAGATGGGCTGCCCGATCTAGCTAAAAACACCATCAACCTTATCCCTCCTTTCCGCTTGTTGGAAGATAGGTTACAACAAACAAAGAGATTGGCCGCCCGATCTAGCTAAAAACACCATCAACCTCATCCCTCCTTTCCCCTCGGCGAATCCACTTGAGGGATTTTGCAACCCCAATTCTGTCATTTTTTGCACCTTCAATTTCCTGTCGGACTTCTGTATAGAACCTACCAGTGAACGCAGTGATCAAACGACCTTCATATCAATCGAACTAAAGTTATTTTGTCCCCCGTCGAAAATTGCACTGCCTAGGCTCGAAAATCTACTGGTTCTGTTTCCGTTCAACGATATAATTGATAGAAAGGAGATAAGAAAGTGGTAGGAACTAATATATGTAGTAATATTGTGTTCTTGTGTGAGACAAGACTCTTGGATCTTGGATGAAAAAAAAAACAAAAATGGTGAGCTAATTTGCAACAGGGTGTAGCCTGTTGATCTGGGACGAGGCACCTTTATGCTTCCAATAGAAAAGAAAATGTGTTATGATCACATATGATACTGCTAACAACTCCAAAATCACATGGATGGATTAAAGAGAAGGGTGTTGGATTGAGCAGATAAAGTTCTCTGAACGAAGACGACAAGACTAGGAGAGAGCGATTGCGTTGAAAAAGAACCAGTGCCTTACAAACCCTAACAAGCAACGATCTTGAAGATTAAATAGTGTGCACAACTCTCTGACAATATGAGAAGGGGTTTGCAGAACCCCGCTCTGATATCATGTAGATATTGAGAAAAAAACAATATTTGATCTACTTATCTAATTACAATAAAGATCTCCTCTATTTATAATAGGATGAGACTAGACAACACTTAGTGGAGGTATATGGATAATTTATCCATTGGAGTAATAAGACAAAGAGATGGTTGTATAATTCACACACTCCAGTGATAAATCAAAGAAACACATGAGTCCACAAACAACCAAGAAAGATAACATGTCCTAAGAAAACTTATACATAAATAAAGAAAAATGAGAGTTAGGGGTAGGGAAGAGGAGGGATAATTTTTTATATTTAGAATTGCAGGATGAGCAGTAAACTTTGTTGATCTGAGAGATAGAGTAACGATTTCCCACAAAGGCCTTTCTAGGTGAGATTTTTCTTTCTCAAGGAATTGAGGAGAAAATATTTGAGTAGCTCAAGTACCTAGAGTATTAAGAACAAAATATTTTGGGGATGCATGGTGATGTGATTGGGCATGAATATATCAATTTGTATGATCATTTTTCTATAAACTTGGTGCATGAGGAATCCATCAAGTAGATGGAATATCATAACATCTAAAAAGGGTAGATAATTGTCCTTTCACATTTTCATAGTAAATTGAATATGGAGGGAAATGATATTAAGATGGTCAAAGAAAGATATTAGGGACGGATGGCCATGTGGAAAAAAATGAAAATTATCAGCAACAAATAAAAAACAACATTTAGGTTTGAGATGTTTGGTGTTTAAGGCTAAAGTCTCAAACCGTTCAATAAAATATTGGCAACCATTAGGGATAAGGAAGACTCTATATAAGTACCTTCAATTTATTCATTGAAAATCCCTTTAAAGGTGAAGAAAATAGAGGTGAAATAAATTTCAATCAAGTTAAGGTTCCAGGGTCAACCATTTTGAAGATAAGGTGAGAGGATTATAGAACAAGAATTTTAATAAATAAAGACACAACATCAAAGATAATCATAATGTTTTGTTCATTAAAGTGAATATTCATTTTTTTTAATAAAATCATAAGAATCCTTAATAAAGGAAGAATTTTTTCCCATCAAAGATTAAAATTTTTCATCAAGAAAGAGAACAAGGGAATAAGTGGGGGCTACTATAGCACTTAATATTAGTCTAAGGGAAATGTATTTTTCATAAATTTTAGTTTTTCATAAATCCTGGGGGTTTGGGGGTTATGAGAAATGAGAAGTTTTGAATAATTGGGTCAAGAGAAGAATATTTTATATTTTTTGTAACTATGCTAATTATGATATTAATAGAGAAGAATATTTTATAGTTTTTGTAACTATGCTAATTATGATATTAATAGGGGTTTTGGTGAGAAGTTTATACAAGAAAGAAGAATCAAGGTCAATAAATTTAAATTTATAGTCGGAAGTATTTATAATAATTGTAGCGCTACCTTTATCGGGTAATATAATGTTATTGTGGTTATCATTAAGGTGACAAATGGATTAGAATTGTTTTTTTGTTATGTTTTGTTTAAGTAGTTTGAAAAGACAAATAATCTTTCCACATTCTTGCTAAATTTCTTCATATTCTTATTTTGAAAGATTATGCATTATGGATTCAATACTGCAAATGATATCTTCAATATGGATACAATGAGGGAGAAGGGTTGTTGGTGTCGATGATACCTTCCAAATCAGTCGATGATAGATTTATGATGGTAGGGAGGGTTGTTGGTGTTGAAGAAGACCATCGAAGGAATTGGTGTCAAGTCTGTGAAGAGGGGGCATGGGGACATACAATTTTGAAAGGCTATTAGTAAAATGAATATTTTTAGTTATTAAAAGATAATTTGAATTATTTATATTTTTAGATATTAAATCATAATTAGAATTTTGTTAATGAATTATATAAGGAATTAATGAGTTTTATAATAGTTAAAAACATGTATTTTCTTTTAAGAAGTTACAACTTCAAATCGAGAAAAGGGTAAAGAGTAGGGTATGTATACCTCTAAGTAGACTTTATAATTCAAATTGATGAATCATAACCTTAAAAATATATTATTATTATTATTATTAATATATCAATTGGTTGATTATTATTATTATTATTAATATATCAATTAGGTGAAAATCATATAAACTTTTATAAATTTACAAAAAAAATTAATAATATTTTTCAATAAACATTTATTAATAAAAATATTATAAATAAATAAAACATTTATTTTTTAAATATTTAAAATTATAATTTTCTATTATAATGTATCAATTGGTTGCAAGTGACGATCGTAGACTTTTATAAATTTACTAAAAATTTAATAATATTTTATAATATTTTTCAATAAATATTTATTAATAAAAGTATTATAAATAAATAAAACATTTTTTTAAATATTTAAAATTCTAATTTTTTGATTGAATAATTTACTTTGGTTGGAGGTAACAATTAACCATAAAAATATACGAATAATTTTTATTTTTTTCTAAATGATGAAAAAGCCGTGTATTGGAAATGAAAATTAACAACAAAAATATAAAAATAAAACAAAATAAAAAAAAAAATTCTTGAAAACTCCAAGTATACTATGTGATTTAATGGCACAAGTCTCATCTATTAGTTGGGCCGCCTTTCATCATCAACCTTCACCTATCCTTTTAAATTAAACATGCCACCATTTAATAAATAAAATGCCATATGAATTGCTAAGACAATTCTTGATTTAAACTCATCTACTATTATTGTTGTTTTTTCAATATGCAGGTTTAAGCATAGCTTTTATTCCATTTTATCATTTTATTTAAATCATAAACAATTTTGTTGCAACAATCAAGATCAAAAGAAGAAACACCATGCACAAGTACACAAGAAGTATCTTAGGAAACCTTTCTCAACAAGGGAAGAAAACCCAACCAATCATTTTCTATATTCTTCAAGACAAAGACCTCCACCATCAAAAACACCTAGCACACAAAAGGGTGCTCACAAAACCTATAAGACTAGTGCCCAAGATAGGTGTGCACTTTTCCCAAGAAGATGTACTAGCTAAAATTTCTAAACTCACACTTAATATATGATTCCTTAATGGGAAATTTACCTTTACTTATATTATAATGAACCTGCCAATATAAGTGTCTATTGGCACAACATGGCCGACCTCACTAACTCACAATATAATTAATAATTACCAGATTAATTATCTTTTACATTAACGTGGGACCGACCTGTACCCTTTACATTACAATTAGGGTTACACGTACGTCTGACTCTTCAACAATATAGAAAGGGATATCATACACCCACTAGTGTTCAACCACTAGGGGCACATACATACAGATGTCCATATATCTATCTCACTAAGTCTCATAGGAGAACCACACTCACTAGTGCTCATCCACTAGGATCACGTTCACTTGTGCTCATCCACAGGCACGTCCAACTCAACATATATTCTTTTCCACTGCACTACACAAGAGATTCATCTGGAGTTCATCATCTCAACTCTCTTCTCAATGGATGCTAATACATTGTTTTCATCTATGTCTCATAATGATGAATCCAACTCATGGGAATTCACACATTCACCTTGTACTCATCCATAGGTACGTCTAACTCAAAAAATCTTATTTCTCACTACATTACACAAGAGAATCATTTAGAATTCTTCTCAACTATCTGTAAGGAAGAAGCCAACATTACATTCCAGTTCTATCTCAGATAGGAACCACACACCCATATTAGGGGATCTCTCTCAATTCTGTGTCCTTGAGGATGTCTCACGCAGCTATAATCATCAACACTCCCTCTCAGCTAGGGAGGCATTCTCCACCATGCTAAGTCTCTCATAGAAATACTTGAACTTTGTCATGGAAAGTTGTTTGGTGAAGATATTTGCAATCTTCTCATGGGTAGGAAGATACTGCATGTGTATTGTCTTCCTCTGCACCATGTCTCTGATATAGTGATATTTTATCTTGATGTGTTTCGATCTATCATGAAACATAAGGTTCTCGGAGAGCTTCACACATCTTCGGTTACCAGAATGAATAGTAGTAGGATCCATCTCATGATCAAAAAAATAAGTGAGAAGTTTATGACGCCACACTACTTTGTGGACTGCTACACTCAATGTAGTGTACTCTACCTCTACGGTACTCAATGCCATAGAGCTTTGTTTTCTGCTACACTAGGAAACCATGGCAGACCCTAAAGTGAAGCAACAACTAGAGGTGCTTTTCCTATCCACTGCGCTCCCTTCCCAATCTTCATCGGCATATCCCTACAGGCTCAAGTATACACTGGAGGCATATCTGAGGGCATAACCAACTATTCCTCGTAAGTATCTCAATACATATTTTTTTGCTATCCAATGTGTCTGTCTTGGTTGGATCATAAACTAGATAATCATGTTCATTGTATAGCATATATCAGGTCTGGTGTTAACCAAATACATGAGTGATCCAATCAACTGTCTATATAAGTGTGGATCTATCTCTCCTAAATCAGTATCACTCATCGTCTTCAAATACATCACCATTGAAGTGGGCATGTATTTTCATTCTGTCATACCAAACTTTTTCAATATCTCCAAAATATATTTTCCTTGATTCAGGAAAATCTCATCTATCCTCTACCATACTTATAGTCCCAATAAGTAGTGCATCAAGCCCAAATCCTTCATTTCAAATTTAGCAGTCAATGTTCATTTGCAGTTAGCAATGAGTCTCTCTAAACTAATGAGGAAAAGGTCGTCCACATATAAGACCAATATCAAACAATCATTGCCATCAATGTGAGTTTATAAGTTTGGATCAACAACACTTTTTTTGAGGCCCAAACACATCAGAAATCCATCCATTTTCTCGTACCAAGCACATGGTGCTTACTTTAGACCATATAGGGGTTTCTTCAACCTACACACATGATATCTTTTGCTCTGTAGAACAAATCCTTCGCGATGCTCGATATCAAATTCTTCCTCAATTTCACCATTGAGAAAGGTTGTCTTTACATCCATCTGGTGTAGCTTACAACCCATGGAAGCAGCTAGTGCAGTGCTAGAATGGATGGAAGTATATCGGGATATTGAAGCAAAAGTCTCGTCATAGTCAACTCCCTCTACTTGTGAGAACCCTCTGGCTGCAAATCTCGCTTTGTATTTTTCGATGCTTCCATCATCTGCATGCTTGATTTTATAAATCCATTTGGAAGTCACTATAAAATTTCCCTCTGGTCTTGGAAAAATATCCCGTACGTCATTTTTCAATATAGATTGATTTTATTAGGTCATGCAATTTTGCCATACTTGTTCACCTAAATATTCTCCATGACAAGATGGATATGATTCAATGATGCGGGTCATGGCCGAAAGGTAGCTTGAGAATCTATTTGTTCTCTTTCTCTCTCTGGTTCTTCCTTGAGGGGCTTTATGTCCCTCTGCTTCTTGTAAAGTTTTTCGGGACCAAGCTGGCCTTTTATTTCCAATTGTAATATCTTTGGGAATGTCACTTGGATCAACTAGATCGGCTCGAAAAATTGGATCAAATGGAACAACTTGATCAACTGGAATAATGTTTGTCTCCCTCTGAATTGTTGAAGGGGGAGAAGGCATTGTCTCACTATTAATTTCCATTTGAGATTCTCTAGATCTTTGGAAGTCTACTTCTTCTTCAAAAGTAACATCTCTTCTTATTTGTCTTTGACCAGGAATGTAGATTTGACATTCCTTTGAGGATTCACTATATCCTACAAATGTGCCCTTTCTTCTGGAAGGTTCTATCTTGGATATCTTCGCTTTGGGTACATGAAAATATACTAGACACCCAAATATTTTGAAGTGTCCAATCTTAGGCTTCACTCCGGTGAAGGATTCTTCTGAAGTAATTTTCTTCAGGCTCTCATGAGGACATTTGTTTTGAACATACACTATTTTCATACATGCTTCTGCCCATAGTGTCATAGGTAGACTCTGATCATGTATAATTGCTTTGGTTTCCTTAATGATAGTCTTTTTTTTCCTTTCTACAACCCCATTTTGTTGAGGGTTGTAAGCAAATGTGAACTCCCTCTTGATCCCTTGTTCAATAGAGAAGTTGTTCAAATATTTGGAGGTGTATTCTCCTCCATTATCTTATCTTAATACTTTTATTTTTCTTATGATCTGGATCTCAACCTCATCTTTGAATTATTGAAATTTTGCAACGACTCCATCCTTTTTCTTGAGGAAGTAAATCCAAGTTTTCTAGGAGTAATAATTTATGAAGAGTACATAGTAAAAGTACCCATTCATAAATGCAATAGTCATTGGCCCACACACATTTGTGTTGGATATGTTGTTATTGATTCCAAAGGATTGATCTCGAAGCAACAATGTCTTGTCATAGTATATTGATGTAGTGATTGATAGATCATGTATTGACCTTGATTCATGGATAATGTATTGACCTTGATGTCAATGGATTGAGGTCAAGAGGAGTCATAGTTGTATGCATATATGAATATGGATAAATGAGTTATAGTTGTATTGATGTAAATATGATTCATTATTGTCTTGTCATGGTTGCACAAATGGATGAACTCCAAAGTGGTCCCCTTATGGTGAAATACCTCATGGGAAGACGCTTTGCGGTGAACTCCAAAGGTCATGGTTGTACAAATGGATGAAATCCAAAGTGGTCCCCTTATGGTGAAATCCCTCATGGGAAGATGCTTTGCAGTAAACTCCAAAGTGGTCTCCTTATGGTGAAATCCCTCATGGGAAGATGCTTTGCGGTTGAGTTATCCTAGTAGTATGGTTAGAGAACCCATGCTTAATTATGGAATAATGAGATTAAGATAAATGAATTTGTCAGTGAAACTATCCTAGATGAATAGTGCTTGTCAAGACATTTCTGGTGGTATGTGGAATGTCACATAACTCCTCATGGTTTGAGAGTTATGGCCTTAGGAAGTTGAAGGACCCTCATATGTTGGATTGAAGCCCCAAAAGGTCAAAGAAGTCAAAGTTCTTGCAAATAAGATGATTATTTAAAGTGAAGTGACAAATTCAAGGAGGATTATTTGAATAATAAACTGAAGTGACAAAGTAAAAAATGATTATTTAAATAATAAAGTGAAGTGACAAAATCAAAGAGGATGATTTAAATAATAAATTGAAGTGACAAAGTCAAAGCTGATTATTTAAATAATAAAGTGAAGTGAGAAAATCAAAGAGGATTATTCAAATAATAAAGTGAAGTGAAAAATTCAAGGAGGATTATTTAAATAATAAAGTGACAAAGTCAAAGAGGATTATTTAAATATTAAAGTGAAGTGACAAACCAAAGAGGATTATTTAAATAATAAAGTGAAGTGACAAAGTCAAGGAGGATTATTTAAATAATAAAGTAAATGGAGAAATTTCTAATTAAGGAAGGTGGTTATAAGAAGGTTAACCCTAAAATGAGTAAAATGGGCTAAGTGGTCAAGTGGGTATTGGATACATAGACAAGTGGAAAATTGGGCATAGTTGGACATAGGTGACTATGCGGACAAAGTGGCTATGTGGACAAAGTGGCATAGAANAAATAATAAAGTAAATGGAGAAATTTCTAATTAAGGAAGGTGGTTATAAGAAGGTTAACCCTAAAATGAGTAAAATGGGCTAAGTGGTCAAGTGGGTATTGGATACAGGATTATTTAAATATTAAAGTGAAGTGACAAACCAAAGAGGATTATTTAAATAATAAAGTGAAGTGACAAAGTCAAGGAGGATTATTTAAATAATAGAGTAAATGGAGAACTTTCTAATTAAGGAAGGTGGTTATAAGAAGGTTAACCCTAAAATGAGTAAAATGGGCTAAGTGGTCAAGTGGGTATTGGATACATAGACAAGTGGAAAATTGGGCATAGTTGGACATAGGTGACTATGCGGACAAAGTGGCTATGTGGACAAAGTGGCATAGAAGATGATTCTAAGGAATATACTTGGAGAGTATAAATATTAAGCAAAGGTCTCTTGTGAAAATCATCTCTTGAGCATAGCTTGAAGAGCATAGCAAGGGGATGAAGGAAGGTAGATCATGTACAGTTGGATGAAGTCATGGAGACTTGAGTGCGAGATGATGTCATGTTCTTGAAGCATGAAGAAAGTTCCAGATCTGCATTACATGGGCTCAAATCTTCCATAGTAACTCTGGTATGGTTACATAGTTGTCTTGATGATTATTCTTTCTTATTGTATGGTGAATGCTTAAGGCATTCTTAGCACGGATGTTGTGATATGGTTATGTTGGTTGATTGATAGAGTGAGGAGCACTCTTATGATTCAGTACTGATATGATTTCCATAGTATGTTGGTTACTTATGTTTAAGTAGTATTCATATTGTATGGTTGAGGAGCATGAGTAAGATGTGGGAGAGCATAGATTTGTTGTTATTGGTTATGTTTTGGATAGGAAAATGAAAGACATAAGTAGATATGACTGAAGGCTACAAAGGATATGATTTTTTCATAGAGAGAAAACCCTAAGGCATACATAGGATGTAGTACATACGTGTTTTGCACTACTGACAGGTCACGTACCTGCTGACAGATTCGTATCTGTTGAGTATTGATTCCTCTTCTCAGTTTGTGTTGATTTGTGTAAGTTGAGTCTTGCATTGTAGAGTTGGTTCTCTTGTGGAGTTGTAATTCTATTCAGTTGTTGTTGATAACCCAAGGATTGTAGTCCATAATAAAAAGACAATTGTACATACATCATGTGTTCTTTGTGTTCCTTATGGTGATGACTTATTGATGATATATTTTTTTGTTGTATGTTGTTGATATATGTTCACATACAACTAATTATAAATGACAATAATGAGTGTTGAGTAATTGTTGATTTCTAGCTAATAAGTTTTGTGAAGGGAAGTTTGAAAAATACCCCTACATTGATTTACCCCCCCCCTCTCAGTGTGGTTGGTGTGTCCAAAAATCTGAATGTATCAAGTCCAAGATTTCTTTGGATCTATTTTCACTGCTTGGGAAGGATCCTTCAACATTTTTTTTCCAAGAGCACAACCTTTACAAAAACCTTTATGTTGAATATGTATCTTTGGAATACTTGTTACCATTTTCTCTAGAGCTGGGAGAGCTCTATAATGTATGTGAGAAATTATTCTATGCCATATCTCACTCAAGCTGACAGTGTCATGTAGCAGTTCCTAGACTAGTTTGATGGTTAATGTGTACAAGTTGTTTTCTCAGACACCAATTACCTCGACATAATTTATATGAGAATCTTTTTTCTATGTAAGAAATCTTCCTTCATTCTTTTTCTCATTTTAATTTTGGATTCTTCACAAACCCTTGTTCACTAGGCTACAAAACCTAACAGCTAGGCTAGGCTAGAAATTTTAGGTTTTGTTGGACTTATGACTGCCAAAAATAGTCCTTTTGAATATGGGATAGCAGTACTGAGCTGAATATCTCCTTCAAAGAGTTACAGAAACCTAATTCTGAATTTCTCGACAGAAATTAGTGAGACCCTAGAAACCCTAGGGACAAAAAGTCAAAATTCTCATAATTGCAATCCGAGACTTGTTGGATGTGTGTTGAAGGAGTCCGTACACACCTGTTCTCTTTTTATCCCCAACGTTCAAGTGCCAAGTATTGAAAACTCTCATAAAGGTAGGTCGTACAAAATTTCTCAAAACCCTAGAAGGGAGGTACAGTTTTTGCAGGAGAGAGAAGATGGATGAAATTTGTTTTTGCAATGGGTTCTTCAAGACCTATTCTCTAATACCATGTTGATTTTTCAATAGGAAAGGTTTAAACATGCAATTTATTCCATTTTATCATTTTACTTAAACCATAAACAATTTTGTTGTAGCAACCAAGATCACAAGAACAAACACCATTAACAAGTACACAAGATGTATCCTGGGAAACCCTTCTCAAAAAGGGAATAAAAACAAACCAATCCTTTTCTATATTCTTCAAGAGAAATACCTCCACCACAAAGAAAACCTAGCATAGAAAATGGTGCTCACAAACCTATATGACTAGCACCCAACAGAGGTGCACACTTTTCCCATGAAGATGTACTTGCTGAAATTTCCAAACTCACACTTAAGATATGATTACTTGGAGAATTTACCTTTACTTATATTATACAGAACCTATCAAAATAAGTGTTTATTGGCACAACATGGACTACCTCACTAACCCACAATATAATTAATGTTTACCAGATTAACTACCTTTTACATTAATTATCTTTTAAATTAAGTTGGGACCGACCTGTACCCTTTACATTACAATTAGGGTTACAGGTAAGTCTGACTCTTGAAAAATATATCAAGGGATCTCATACACCCACTAGTGCTCAACCACTAGGGGCACATCCATAGGGATGTCCATATATCCATCTCATTGTGTCTCACAGGAGAACCACACTCACTAGTGCTCAATCACTAGGATCATGTTCACCTTTGCTAATTGAGAGGCACGTCCAAATCAACATATATTCTTTCCCACTTCATTACACAGGAGACTCATATGGAGTTCATCCTCTCAACTCTCTTCTCAGGGGAGGCTAATACATTGTTTTCATCTATGTGTCATAACGATTCACCCAACTCATGGGAATTCACATGTTCACCTTATGCTCAACCACATGTACATATTACCCAATAGATCTTATTTTTCACTGCATTACAGAGGAGAATCATCTGGGGTTCTTCTCAACTCTCTGTAAGGAGGAGGCCAATACTACATTCTAGTTCTCTCTCAGATAGGAACCACACACCCATCTCAGGGGATCTCTCTCAGGTCTGTGTCCTTTGTGAGACATTATGATGTCTCACGTAGCTGTAATCATCAACAACTATCTATTAATATTATATATTACCATGTTTTTAGTGAAAATCATATCATCAATCTATAAACAAACAATTAGAATTTTCCCTTCATGATTTACCTTTGTATATTGAGTGGGTTCACTGCTTCTTCTGCACAATCCATGGATAATCAAATAAGAGGCTATCATGTTGTACCAATATCTTGTAGCTTTATTGAGCCCATATAGATATTTCTTCAACATGTATACTTTATCATATTGTCCTTTATCTAATACCTTGGTTATTTCTACACATAAGCTTATTCTTCTAGAATGTCATTTAAAAATGCATATTTCACATCCATTTGGTATACCTTTGATTTTTTTTGAGAAGGTATTTCTAATACTTCCATTATTATATCTAATCTAGCCATTGGTGCAAAAGTTTATCCAAAATCAATTCCAGGTTTTCATGCAAACCCCTTTGCTACTACTCTTGCCTTGTATCTTTCAACTTCACCCTTTTTATTAAATTTGGTTTTATAAACCTATTTCACACCAATATAATATTTGTATTAAGGAAAGTCTACTATATCCCATGTATCATTCATTTTGTATGGAATCTATTTCTTCATCCACTTCTTTGACCCAATGTTCTTCTTTAATTTCTTCCTCAAAAAATGTAGGTTCACATGCCAACAATGCAAAATTTTAATGGTTATATAATTCTTCATAAACTTCTTGTATACTTCTAGTCTTTATAGTGTTACGACGAGAATAATTAGTTGATTGAGGACTAGGAGTACACTAACCTGTTGGCCTTCATGACTCACCTTGAATAGAATTTGTTGGATTTCTTATTGGAGTGTATAAATTGTTGTCTTTCTTGTTCAATATGCTCTTCTACATCAACTTCTCCATAAGGAATTATTTCTCCAACCATCATAGTTTTTTCTACACTTCCATTCCAAGCTCCAACTTCTTTGAATTAAACATCTCTATTGATTATAAAATTCTTTATGATTGGATTGTACAATCTTTATGCTTTGGACTACTCACTGCAACCTATAAAAATACACCTCTCACTTCTGTCATCTAATTTTATTCTTATATGTTCAGGTACGTGAGCATATTATAGACATATAAACACCCTAAAATGTGATACGTTTCACTTCATACCACTCAAGGCCTCTTGTGGAATTGTGTTTTTGAAACTCTTTGTGGGAGATGTGTTCAAAATGTATACAAAACAAATCACTAGTTCACCCCAAAACTCATTGATAAGTTTTTTTTCTTTCAACAAACTTCTATCCATTGCCATGATTTTTATATTATTCCTTTCTTCTAAACAATTATGTTGTGGTGTTTACTTCGTTGTGAATTGTCTCTTGATTCCAAAGTGTTTACAATATGTTGTAAATACTTTGGAGTCATATCCTTGTTATTGGATAAATCGGTAGGTGCGGACACTAACAGATCTCCATAGATCCATCTGGATCTAGAACAAAGCAAGACAGGACATGACTCTTTTCCTAAGTTTTGACCATTGAATTAAATAGGAGGCAAGAATAAATAACATACCTTATGATCGCTTGCTATGGTCTTTGTTGCTCTCGCTTCTCTCCAATGCTCTCGTGAAGTCAAGACCAAGACAACACAAACCAACCAAAGTGAAGATAGCACAATCTATTCAAAAGTCAACCTATGTGTATGATCAAGGAATTACACAATAAAGTGGAAATAGCTTTATGGGAAAGGTACATGCCACTGTATCATATTAATCGAAAGTAAAGATTACAACCTAAGCCTTGATGTCGCAAACTTCCATTTGATGGCCCTTGGCTCTGACACACACACTTGCTCAATCTTTGCATGAAGAATATCAACTCCTTTGGATAGACTTGCTGGAGTCTCCAAGCTGCTGTTCAAGCTCAATCCTTCACACAATTCTTTCACCAATTCTCCAATGAATCTTGCTTAACCTTTTCCATGAGAATTCTCTCAATATATAGGAGAGAATGAATTAGTTACTTGGATAAGAATGATTCCAAAATATCAGGGAATCCAGTACTAGGATAACCATTCGAATGCCAACCCATCCTTGTAGAAGATTCCCTTCTAGAAGCATCGAGAATTCATCTTTTTCCATGCTTTAGGAAGAGTTCGCACCCCATCTATTCAACAAAGTGCAAGAAGTTCGCACCCTGGCTTAAGGAAGCCTGCGAGAATGGGTCATTCTCGCAGCCAAATATACTAGCAGCCTGCAAAGCCTCTTCAAAAATGAGTTTTCTGGGAAGAGATGAAAGTAACTTTTCTCAGGAGAAAGTTCTAATGAAGAGCCTGAGTACACCATCATCAATACATCATCATGATGACTAAAATCATGGGTAATAGAATACCCCCCAAAGTATGAGGTTGGAATCAGTGACAGCCGAAAGACTTTGTAAGCTGCATGTGTGTGTCGGGAACCGGGAGCACATCTAATTGGAAACCTGCGAACAACCAAGCATCTGTAGAATATCATATATACCAATTCTGAGGTAGGCATTCCCATACTCAGATCATAAACGGATGAAATTGTAGACATAGGTCATGGCCACCAATCATACATTGTGGATCCATGCCGTCAAAATATAGCATAACTACCAGGAATACACTGTGGATATATGCTAGAAATTTCAAATGAGACGATATAGCCACAAGACATACACAGTGGATCTATGTGTCGCAGTTTGTACATACTCCATCGCAACCTG
>JASDQU010103046.1:434948-446996 GCA_032191745.1 Picea mariana
AATTTGAAAGGTTATTAGTAAAATGAATATTTTCAGTTATTAAAAAATAATTAGAATTATTTATATTTGTAGATATTAAATTATAATTAGAATTTTGTTAATGAATTATATAAGAAATTAATGAGTCTTATAATGGTTAAAAACATGTGTTTCCTTCTAAGAAGTTACAACTTCAAATTCAGAGGAGGGTAGGGAGGTAGAGTATGTATATCTCTAAGTAGACTTTATGATTCAAATTGATAAGTCATGACCTTAAAAATAGATTATTATTATTATTATTAATATATCAATTGACTAATTATTATTATTATTATTATTAATATATCAATTGGTTGATTATTATTATTATTATTATATTAATATATCAATTATGTGAAAATCATATAAATTTTTATAAATTTAAAAAAAATTAATAATATTTTTCAATAAATATTTATTAATAAAAGTATTATAAATAAATAAAACATTTCTTTTTTAAATATTTAAAATTATAATTTTCTATTATAATGTAGCAATTGGTTGCAAGTGACGATTGTAGACTTTTATAAATTTACAAAAAACTTTAATAATATTTCATAATATTTTTCAATAAATATTTATTAATAAAAGTATTATAAATAAATAAAACATTTTTTAAATATTCAAAATTCTAATGTTTTGATTAACTAATTTACTATGGTTGGAGGTAACAATTAACCATAAAATATAGGAATAATTTTTTATTTTTTTCTAAATGATGAAAAAACCATGTATTGGAAATGAAAATTAACCACAAAAATATAAAAATAAAACAAAATTAAAAAAAAAATTCTTGAAAACTCCACGTATACTATGTGATTTAATGGCACAAGTCTCATCTATTAGTTGGGCCTCCTTTCATCATCAACCTTCACCTATCCTCTTAAATTAAACATGCCACCATTTAATAAATAAAATGCCATATGACTTGCCAAGACAATTCTTGATTTAAACTCATCTACTATTGTTGTTTTTTCACTATGCAAGGTTTAAGCATAGCGTTTATTCTATTTTATCATTTTACTTAAACCATAAACAATTTTGTTGTAACAACCAAGATTAAAAGAAGAAACAACATGCACAAGTACACAAGAAGTATCCTAGGAAACCCTTTTCAACAAGGGAAGAAAACCCAACCAATCCTTTTCTATATTCTTCAAGACAAAGACCTCCACCACCAAAAACATCTAGCACACAAAAGGGTGCTCACAAAACCTAGAAGACTAGTGCCCAAGATAGGTGCGCACTTTTCCCAAGAAGATGTACTAGCTAAAATTTCCAAACTCACACTTAATATATGATTCCTTAATGGGAAATTTACCTTTACTTATATTAGAATGAACTTGCCAATAAAAGTGCATTGGCACAACATGGCCGACCTCACTAACTCACAATATAATTAATAATTACCAGATTAATTATCTTTTACATTAAGGTGGGACTGACCTGTACCCTTTACATTACAATTAGGGTTACAGGTAAGTCTGACTCTTGAAAAATATAGAAAGGGATCTCATACACCCACTAGTGCTCAACCACTAGGGGCACATACATACGGATGTCCATATATCTATATCACTGTGTCTCATAGGAGAACCACACTCACTAGTGCTCATCCACTAGGATCACGTTCACTTGTGCTCATCCACAGGCATGTCCAACTCAACATATATTCTTTTCCACTGCACTACACAAGAGATTCATCTAGATTTCATCATCTCAACTCTCTGCTCAGCAGATGCTAATACATCGTTTTCATCTATGTCTCATAATGATGATCCCAACTCATGGGAATTCACACATTCACCTTGTACTCATCCATAGGTACGTCTAACTCAACAGATCTTATTTCTCACTACGTTACACAAGAGAATCATATGGAATTCTTCTAAACTATCTGTAACGAAGAAGCCAACACTACATTCCAGTTCTGTCTGAGATAGGAACCAGACACCCATATCAGGGGATCTCTCTCAATTCTGTGTCCTCGAGGATGTATCATGCAATTATAATCATCAACACTCCCTCTCAGCTAGGGAGGCATTCTCCACCATGCTAAGTCTCTCATAGAAATACTCGAACTTTGTCGTGGAAAGTTGTTTGGTGAAGATATTTGCAATCTTCTCATGGGTAGGAAGATATTGCATGTGTATTGTCTTCCTCTGCACCATGTCTTTGATATAGTGATATTTTATCTCGATGTGTTTCGATCTATCATGAAACATAAGGTTCTCGGAGAGCTTCACACAACTCTGGTTATCAAAATGAATAGTAGTAGGATCCATCTCATGATCGAAAAAATAAGTGAGAATTTTACGAAGCCACACTACTTTGTTGACTGCTACACTCAATGTAGTGTACTCTACCTCTATGGTACTCAATGCCATAGAGATTTCTTTTCTGCTACACTAGGAAACCATGGCAGACCCTAAAGTGAAGCAACAACTAGAGGTGATTTTCCTATCCACTGCGCTACCTTCCTAATCTTCATCAACATATCCCTACAGGCTCAAGTCTACACTCGAGGCATATCTGACAGCATAACTAACTGTGCCTCGTAAGTATCTCAATACATATTTTTCTGCTATCTAGTGTGTTTGTCTCGGTTGGATCATAAACTGGCTAATCACATTCACTGTATATCATATATCAGGTCTGGTGTTAACCATATACATGAGTGATCCAATCAACAGTCTATATAAGTGTGGATCTATCTCTCCTGAATCAATATCACTCATCTTCTTCAAATACATCACCATTGGAGTGGGAATGTATTTTCATTCTGTCATACCAAACTTTTTCAATATCTCCAAAATATATTTTCCTTGACTCAGGAAAATCTCATCTATCCTCTACCATACTTATAGTCCCAATAAGTAGTGCATCAAGCCCAAATCCTTCACTTCAAATTTAGCAGTCAATGTTCATTTGCAGTCAGCAATGAGTCTCTCTGAACTAATGAGGAAAAGGTCATCCACATATAGGACCAATATCACACATTCATTGCCATCAATGTGATAATATAAGTTTGGATCAACAACACTTTTTTTGAAGCCCAAACACATCAGAAATCCATCCATTTTCTCGTACCAAGCACGTGGTGCTTGCTTTAGACCATATAGGGGTTTCTTCAACCTACACACATGATATCTTTCACTCTGTAGAAAAAATCCTTCGCGATGCTTGATATCAAATTCTTCCTCAATTTCACCATTGAGAAAGGTTGTCTTTACATCCATCAGGTGTAGCTTACAACCCATGGAAGCAACTAGTGCAGTGCTAGAATGGATGGAAGTATATCAGGATATTGAAGCAAAAGTCTCATCATAGTCAACTCCCTCTACTTGTGAGAACCATCTAGCTGCAAATCTCACTTTGTATTTTTCGATGCTTCCATTAGCTGCATGCTTGATTTTATAAATCCATTTGGAAGTCACTATAAAATTTCCTTCTGGTCTTGGAAAAATATCCCATACGTCATTTTTCAATATAGATTGATATTCTTAGGTCATGGAATCTTTCCATACTTGTTCACATAAAGATTCTCCATGACAAGATGGATAGGATTCAATGATGTGGGTCATGGCCGAAAGGTAGCTTGAGAATCTATTTGTTCTCTTTCTCTCTCTAGTTCTTCCTTGAGGGGCTTTATGTCCCTCTGCTTCTTGTAGAGTTTTTCAGGACCAAGCTGGCCTTTTATTTCCAACTGTAATATCTTTGGGCATGTCACTTGGATCAACTAGATCGGCTGGAAAAACTGGATCAAATGGAACAACTTGATCAACTAGAATAATTCTTGTCTCCCTCTGAATTGATGAAGGGGGAGAAGGCATTGTCTCACTATCAATTTCCATTTGATATACTCTAGATCTTTGGAAGGCTACTTCTTCTTCAAAAGTAACATCTCTTCTTATTTTAATTTGTCTTTGACAAGGAATGTAGATTTGATATTTCTTTGAGGATTCATTCTATCCTACAAATGAGCCCTTTCTCCTGGAAGGTTCTATCTTGGATCTCTTCACTTTGGGTACATGAAAATATACTAGACACCCAAATATTTTGAAGTGTCCAATCTTAGGCTTCACTCTGGTGAAGGCTTCTTTTGAAGTAATGTTCTTCAGGCTCTGATGAGGACATTTGTTTTGAACATACACTATTGTCATACATGCTTCTGCCCATAGTGTCATAGGTAGATTCTAATCATGTATAATTGCTTTGGTTTCCTCAATGATATTCTTGTTTTTCCTCTTTGCAACCCCATTTTGTTGAGGGTTGTAAGGAACTGTGAATTCCCTCTTGATCCCTTGTTCAATAGATAAGTTTTTCAAATATTTGGAGGCGTATTCTCCTCCATTGTATGATCTTAATGCTTTTATTTTTCTTCTTATCTGGTTCTCAACCTCGGCTTTGAATTATTGAAATTTTGCAAGGACTCCATCCTTGTTCTTCAGGATGTAAATCCAAGTTTTCCGGGAGTGATCATTTATGAAGAGTACATAATAAAAGTACCCATTCAGAGATGCAATAATCATTGGCCCACACACATCTGTGTTGGATCATGTTGTCATTGATTCCAAAGGATTGATCTCAAAGCAACAATGTCTTGTCATAGTATATTGATGTAGTGATTGATGGATCATGTATTGACCTTGATTCATGGATAATGTATTGACCTTGATGTCAATGGATTGATTTCAAGAGGATTCATAGTTGTATGCATATATGAATATGGATCAATGAGTTGTAGTTGTATTGATGTAAATATGACTCATTATTGTCTTGTCATGGTTGTACAAATGTATGAACTCCAAAGTGGTCCCCTTATGGTGAAATCCCTCATGGGAATACGCTTTGTGATGAACTCCAAAGGTCATGGTTGAACAAATGGATGAAATCCAAAGTGGTCGCCTTATGGTGAAATCACTCACGGGAATACGCTTTGCTGTGAAATCCAAAGTGGTCTCCTTATAATGAAATCCCTCATGGGAAGATGCTTTGCGGTTGAGTTATCCTAATAGTATGGTTATAGAACCCATGCTTAATTATGAAATAATGAGATGAAGATAAATGAATTTGTCAGTGAAACTATCCTAGATGAATAGTGCTTGTAGAGACATTCCCGGTGGTATGTGGAATGTCACATAATTCCTCATGGTTTGAGAGTTATGGCCTTAGGAAGTTGAAGGACCCTCATATGTTGGCTTGAAGCCCCAAAAGGTCAAATAAGTCAAAGTTCTTGCAAAGAAGAGAATTATTTAAAGTGAACTGACAAATTCAAGGAGGATTATTTGAATAATAAACTGAAGTGACAAAGTAAAAAATGATTATTTAAATAATAAAGTGAAGTGACAAAATCAAAGAGGATGATTTAAATAATAAATTGAAGTGACAAAGTCAAAGAGGATTATTTAAATAATAAAGTGAAGTGACAAAATCAAAGAGGATTATTCAAATAATAAAGTGAAGTGAAAAAGTCAAGGAGGATTATTTAAATAATAAAGTTACAAAGTCAAAGAGGATTATTTAAATATTAAAGTGAAGTGACAAACCAAAGAGGGTTATTTAAATAGTAAAGTGAAGTGACAAAGTCAAGGAGGATTATTTAAATAATAAAGTAAATGGAGAAATTTCTAATTAAGGAAGGTGGTTATAAGAAGGTTAACCCTAAAATGAGTAAAATGGGTAAGTGGTCAAGTGGGTATTGGATACATCGACAAGTGGAAAATTGGGTATAGTTGGACATAGGTGACTATGCGGACAAAGTTGCCTATAAGATGATTCTAAGGAATATACTTGGAGAGTATAAATATTAAGCAAAGGTCTCTTGTGAAAATAATCTCTTGAGCATAGCTTGAAGAGCATAGCAAGGGGATGAAGGAAGGTAGAGCACATACAATTGGATGAAGTCATGGAGACTTGAGTGTGAGATGATGTCATGTTCTTGAAGCCTGAAGCAAGTTCCAGATCTGCATTCCATGGGCTAAGATCTTCCATAGTAACTCTGGTATGGTTACATAGTTGTCTTGATGATTATTCTTGCTTAAGGCATTCTTGGCATGGATGTTGTGATATGGTTATGTTGGTTGATTGATAGAGCGAGGAGCACTCTTATGATTCAGTACTGATATGATTTCCATAATATGTTGGTTACTTATGTTTAAGTAGTATTCATATTGTATGGTTGAGGAGCATGCATAAGATGTGGGAGAGCATAGATGTGTTGTTATTGGTTATGTTTTGGATAGGACAATGAAAGACATAAGTATATTTGACTGAAGGCTACAAAGGATCTGATTTTTTCATAGAGATAAAACCCTAAGGCATACATAGGATGTAGCACATACGCCTTCTACACTACTGATAGGTCACGTACCTGCTGCCATATTGGTATCTGTTGAGGATTGATTCCTCTTCTCAGTTTGTGTTGAGTTGTGCAAGTTGAATCTTGCATTGTAGAGTTGGTTCTCTTGTGGAGTTGTAATTCTATTCAGTTGTTGTTGATAAGCCAAGGATTGTAGTCCATAATAAAAATAAAATTGTACATACACCATGTGTTCTTTGTGTTCCTTGTGGTGATGACTTATTGATGATATATTTTGTTGTTGTATGTTGTTGATATATGTTTACATACAACTGATTATAAATGACAATAATGAGTGTTGAGTAATTGGTGATTTCTAGCTAATAAGTTTTGTGAAGGGAAGTTTGAAAAATACCCCTACATTGATTCACCCCCCCCTCTCAGTGTGGTTGATGTGTCCAAAAATCTGAATGTATCAAGTCCAAGATTTCTTTGGATCTATTGTCACTGCTTGAGAAGCATCCTTCAACATTTTTTTTCCAAGAGAACAACCTTTGCAAAAACCTTTATGTTGAATATGTATCTCTGGAATACCTGTTACCATTTTCCCTAGAGTTTGGAGAGCTCTATAATGTATGTGAGAAAGTATTCTATGCCATAGCTCACTCAAGATGATAGTGTCATGTAGCAGTTCCTAGACTAGTTTGATGGTTAATGTGTACAAGTTGTTTCCTCGGACACCAATTACCTTGGCATAATTTATATGAGAATCTTTGTGCCATGCAAGAAATATTCCTTCATTCTTTTTCTCATTTTAATTTTGGATTCTTCACAAATTCTTGTTCACTAGGCTACAAAACCTAACAGCTAGGCTAGGCTAGAAATTTTAGGTTTTGTTGGACTTATGGCTGCCAACAATAAGCCTTTTAAATATGGGATAGCAGTATTGATCTGAATAGCTCCTTCAAAGAGTTACAGAAACCCAATTCTGAATTTCTCTGTAGAAATTAGTGAAACCCTAGAAACCCTAGGGCTAAAATGTCAAAATGCTCATAATTGCAATCTGAGACTTGTTGGATGTGTGCTGAAGGAGGCCATACACACCTGTTCTCTTTTTATCCCCAACGTTCAAGTGCCAAGTGTTGAAAACTCTCAGAAAGGTAGGTAGTACAAAATTTCTCAAAACCCTAGAAGGGATGTACAGTTTTTGCAGGAGAGAGAAGATGGATGAAATTTGTTTTTGCAGTGGGTTCTTCAAGACCTATTCTCTAATACCATGTTGATTTTTCAATAGGAAAGGTTTAAACATGCAATTTATTCCATTTTATCATTTTACTTAAGCCATAAACAATTTTGTTGCAGCAACCAAGATCACAAGAACAAACACCATTAACAAGTACACAAGATGTATCCTGGGAAACCCTTCTCAACAAGGGAATAAAAGCCAACCAATCCTTTTCTATATTCTTCAAGAGAAAGACCTCGACCACAAAGAAAACCTAGCACAGAAAAGGGTGCTCACAAACCCTATAAGACTAGTGCCCAAGAGAGGTGCACACTTTTCCCATGAAGATGTACTTGCTGAAATTTCCAAACTCACACTTAAGATATGATTACTTGATGGAGAATTTACCTTTACTTATATTATACGAAACCTATCAAGATAAGTGTTTATTGGCACAACATGGCCTACCTCACTAACTCACAATATACTTAATATTTACCATATTAACTACCTTTTACATTAATTATCTTTTAAATTAAGGCGGGGACGACCTGTACCCTTTACATTACAATTAGGGTTACAAGTAAGTCTGACTCTTGAAAAATATATCAAGGGATATCATACACCCACTAGTGCTCAACCATTAGGGGCACATCCATAGGGATGTCCATATATCCATCTCACTGTGTCTCACAGGAGAACCACACTCCCTAGTGCTCAACCACTAGGATCATGTTCACCTTTGCTAATCGAGAGGCACGTCCAAATCAACATATATTCTTTCCCACTGCATTACACAGGAGACTCATATGGAGTTCATCCTCTCAATACTCTTCTCAGGGGAAGCTAATACATTGTTTTCATCTATGTCTCATAACGATTCACCCAACTCATGTGAATTCATATGTTCACCTTATATTCAACCACAAGTACATATTACCCAACATATCTTATTTTTCACTGCATTACAGAGGAGAATCATCTGAGGTTTTTCTCAACTCTCTGTAAGGAGGAGGTCAACACTACATTTTAGTTCTATCTCAGAAAGGAGCCACACACCCATCTCAGGGGCTCTCTCTCAGATCTGTGTCCTTTATGATGTCTCACGTAGCTGTAATCATCAACAACTATCTATTAATATTATATATTACCATGTTTTTAGTGAAAATCATATCATCAATCTATAAACAAACAATTAGAATTTTCCCTTCATGATTTACCTTTGTATATTGAGTGGGTTCATTGCTTCTTCTGCACAATCCATGGATAATCAAATAAGAGACTATCATGTTGTACCAAGATCTTGTAGCTTTCTTGAGCCCATATAGATATTTCTTCAACATGTATACTTTATCATATTGTCCTTTATCTCACAGCTTGGTTATTTCTACACATAAACGTATTCTTCTAGAATGTCATTTAAAAATGCATATTTCACATCCATTTGGTATACCTTTGATTTGTTTTGAGAAGGTATAGCTAATACTTCCATTATTATATCTAATCTGGCCATTGGTGCACAAGTTTATCCAAAATCAATTCCAGGTTTTCATGCAAACCCCTTTGCTACTACTCTTGCCTTGTATCTTTCAACATCACCCTTTTTATTAAATTTGGTTTTATAAACCTATTTCACACCAATATAATGTTTGTATTAAGGAAAATCTACTAGATCCCGTGTATCATTCATTTTGTGTGGAATCTATTTCTTCATCCACTTCTTTGACCCAATGTTCTTCCTTAATTTCTTCCTCAAAAAATGTAGGTTCACATGCCAACAATGCAAAATTTTAATGGTTATCTAATTCTTCATAAACTTCTTGTACACTTCTAGTCTTTATAGTGTTACGATGAGAATAATTAGTTGATTGAGGACTAGGAGTACACTAACCTGTAGGAATTGATGACTCACCTTGAATAGAATTTGTTGGATTCCTTATTGGAGTGTATAAATTGTTGTCTTTCTTGTTCAATATGCTCTTCTACATCAACTTCTCCATAAGGAATTATTTCTCCAACCATCATAGTTTTTTCTACACTTCCATTCCAAGCTCCAACTTCTTTGAATTAAACATCTCTATTGATTATAAACTTCTTTATGATTAGATTGTACAATCTTTATGCTTTGGACTACTCACTGCAACCTATAAAAATACACCTCTCACTTCTGTCATCTAATTTTCTTCTTATATGTTCAGGTACGTGAGCATATTCTAGACATACAAACACCCTAAAATGTGATACGTTTCACTTCATACCACTCAAGGCCTCTTGTGGAATTTTGTTTTTGAAACTCTTTGTGGGAGATGTGTTCAAAATGTATACAAAACAAATGACTTGTTCACCCCAAAAATCATTGGATAAGTGTTTTTTCTTTCAACAAACTTCTATCCATTGCCATGATTGTTCTATTATTCCTTTCTTCTAAATAATTATGTTGTGGTGTGTACTTGGTTGTGAATTGTCTCTTGATTCCAAAGTGTTTACAATATGTTGTAAATACGGTGGAGTCATATCCTCCTCCTTGATCGAATATCAAGATTTTAATATATTGACCAATCTTCTTTTCAACGGGGGATTTAAAATCCCCAAACTTATCAAAAGTTTCAAAATTTATTTTCAATAAGTATACCCAAGTATTTTGATTGAAATCATCAATTACTGTCAAGAAATAAAATTGTCCTTCAAGAGATTGGGTTTTCATATGGCCACAAAAATTAGTATGCATCAACTCCAATGGTTCCTTGTCCCTGTAAGATACACTAGATGGAAAGTTGTTCATTTATTGTTTTTCCATTATACAACTCTCATAAGCGTCGGTTGGTTCATGTATGATTGTTAGGCCTTTAACCAACTTATTCCGCTACAAAATATTTAGTCCTTCAAAATGTAAGTTGACAAATCTCAAATTCCAAAGGAAAGACTCATCTAGAAAGGTTACTTTATGGGAAAATGAGGTGAAATTATATGGTCAAAGGATACATCCTATTCTTGGTCATTTTAATTCTAGTAATTAGATTCTTGTTAGGAAATTTCTTTAGGATTGTACAAGTATTGCGGTTGAAAATATCTCTATAACCATTTTGGGTAAGTTGACCAACACTCATAAAGTTATGTTTTAATCATTGGAATAAACAAATATTGAAAACTTTTTTCATTTCACCTTGTTTAGTAAGGACACAAATTGTACCTTTACTGGTAACGTGGTAACGTTAACAACCTTGTCATCAACCAATTTGACTTAAATCTTAACAAAGTTATCTAGTCTTGCAAAACTATTCTTATTTATGGTCATATGGTTACTAAAACCAATATATATCAACCAAAGGTATTTTTTACTGTCTTGGTAAACATAAGAAGTAATAAACATTGACTTGGAAGTGCTTTCAAATGTCTTTGTAAAATTAGGTTTATGTTTATCTAGATTTGCATGCCTTTTCCTACATTCATTAGCATAATTCCCATAGTTTTTACAATAATAACATTGAGCTTTAGATTTTTCATATCATCTTTTTTGATAATGGCCCCTGCCACTCCCCCTTAATCTCTAAGAGTTACGTTTTGGCGTATCTCATTGATCTGATCTTGAATTTCCATCTCTTTGAGATTTGACTATGTTATATATTTCTCTATCTTTGTTTTCCCTTCCTCTTCCTTGTTTATATATGCCTATGATTTGAAAGCATTCTCCAAGGAATCATCATTCGTATTCATCCTTTTCTCATGAGATAAAAGCGATCCCATCAACTCATCTATGGAAATATATGATAGATTCTTTGACTCTTCAATGGAAACAACTAGAACATCAAATTAGATTGGCATAATCCTCGTAACCTTCTCAACAACTTTCTACACTGTTGTATATTCACTATGTGTTCCAAATTGGTTTACTACATTGCTCATCCGAGTCATAAACTTGTCAATGGAATCATAATCGTTCCTCTTTATATTATCAAAAATCCTCTTAAGAGTCTACAACTTTTCTTTTTTTACTTTGTCTATTCCTTGATAGGCAATCTGTAAAGTGTCCCATACTTTCTTGGCATTATCTGCTACTACAACTTTTGGAAAAAATGGGTTTTCTAATCCTTTCTAAATAATCCATAGTTCATTTGAATTCTTATTTACGTTTTCAATTAATTGAGCTCTTTAATAATTTTTCGTAGCTTATATGGATACTTGATCTGGTTCTATGAACGCATTTACAACTACATCCCAACAATACTAAGAACGAAGAAATTTTTTCATCTTGATTAACCAATCTTCATAATTTTTACCTATCAAGACTAGTCCGTGAGGATTTCCTAGACTACTGCTAGATTTCATTCCTTTTTTTATTCAACTCTATAAAACTCGATCACTAAATTGAACTTACAAAATTTATACCATGCTTACTACTCAGACGAAAGGCATTGTAAATCTAAAAGTATTTTCTAATAGAATCCATAAAATCCTGGCTAGAGATCTTATAAATTTATTGCAGTTTTATCCCCCAAAAATACAA
>JASDQU010103046.1:459626-473940 GCA_032191745.1 Picea mariana
GGCATAATTGGTTTGCATGTGTTAGATAGTTTTTTGTTCAAACTCCGAAAGCAAGTTGGGACAAGCTAGCTTCCTTATTTCGAAAATTGAACAAATTTATAGCCCTACAATTGGAAGCAAAGTTGTCATCAGTGGTATTGGATGACCATGCATCCATTGAAGACTATCTTACCAAATTTAGGTTAGTTGTGGCGCATTAAAAGGGGGTGGAAAAACAAAATCAGATGAAGAGTGCATCTTCTTGATTTTATCCAAGCTAAAAGATCGTTATCAGGTATTTTCTTCTGCATTTTATTCTACTATGGATGCATTGGAAAGTGCGTTTAAAATGACTTCTTTTGATCTTTTTTGTGAGTGTATTACTAGAGAAAAATCTAAGCTTATTAAATTGTATGCTCTTTCTGGCTCTAACAATAAGGCTCTTGTGGCTCATACATTCAAAACTAAGCATAAGACTCGGTATAAGAAAAATAAATATTATGATCAAGCTGGTGAGTCTATCTTCAATCCTCGGCAGAAAACAAAGCCTTTTCCTCCATATTCCAAGTCTTGTCAGTCTTTCTCCAAGACAAGGAAGGAGAAGTCAAATGACACCTGTATTTTTTTTGGCCGACTTGGGCATGTAGAATCTAAATGTTGGTTGAGACTTGAAGCTTTGAATGAAGCCACGAGGCAACATAAGATCTTAGTGCCCAATTCTTCTTCTACTAGTAAAGGACATGCTTTATCATCTCAAGCCTTGTATGCATATTTAGATAGTTGGATACTTGTTTCTGGTGCTTCACACCACATGACTCATTCTCATGAGTTGTTGACTTCTACATTTGAATGTAACATCTCATAGATTGTAGTTGGAAACTCTACACAGCTGAATGTTTTTGGATCCAACACAATGAAGTTATATAAAGGGTGTATCAATGATGTTCAATTGGAATTAAGTATACGAGTGTGGTATTTTGTTGAGAAGCAGTCATCTCTTTCTATCAGGAAACTGCACATAGATAATGGGGGGGAGTATGACAATCAAGAATTCATAGATTTTTGTAGAGAACATGACATTCAACATTAACTCAATGTTCCCTACAACCCTAAGAAAAATAGTTCTTCCGAAATAAAGAACCGAACATTGAATTTAGTGGAAAATTGTATGATTCAGTCCAAGAACATGGCAACCTCCTTCTGGGATGAAGCAACAAACTATGCAAATTACATTCAGAATAGGATGCCTCATCAAGAAGTACTGCATAAGACTCCAGAGGAATCTTGGACCCATTTTAATCCTGATGTCTCTAATTTTATAGTATTTGGTAGTCCAACATGGGCCTTAATTGCAATTGAAAATCACAAATTTGTGGAGAAGAAAATCCAACCATTGATATTCATTGGCTATTGTGAGGACATGAAAGCATATAAGTTATTTGAACCTATTACTAAAGAAGTCTTCTTTCAATGAGCTATCTATTTTGATGAAGGCTTCAACCCCACATAAAATACTTCGCAAGATTTTCATGCTGACAATGAACTACGTGTTGACAATTTTTCTTTAGAAGATGACGGTGACCATTTTGAAGTTCAACATCAACATCAACCAGAAGAAAATCTACCACCTGCACCAACAGAGCATGAGCAACGTGAACATGAGCAACTTGATCAAGAACATGAACAACTTATTCAAGAACTCCATCTTAGGAGGAGATTTTGTGAGAGAAAGATGCCTAACAAGTATGGCTATGAGCCAATTGATTTCAAGTATTTTGTCTCAGCCTCTTCCCCTATTTAGTCACAAACAATATGTTTCTAGTCATACTATCTCAAATGATCCACAACAATTTTCTGACACCGTTGGCATACCTGAATGGGAGTCTTCCATGACAGAGGAGTATTATTCATTGATGAAGAATAACACATGGGATATCATACATCTTCAAAAGGGATGAAAGATAGTTCGATATAAATGGGTCTATAAGACCAAATATGATGCAAATGGCTCTGTTGACAAGCATAAGGCATGTCTTGTGGCCAAGGGATTTTCATAAAATGAAGGGATTGATTACTCTAAGAGTTTTTCTCATGTGGCCAAGATGAATTCTATACGCCTTTTGCTTTCACTTGTTTCTTTCCAAGGTTGGTTAGTCTACAATATTGATGTAAAGAGTTCCTTTTTACATGGTGATTTAGATGAGGAAATCTACATGGAGAAGTCTCCTAGTTTTGTGCAGGATTCTTCTCTTGTTTGTAGGCTTGAACGTTCTATGTATGGTCTCCAACAAGCTCCTCGACCTTCTTATTAGAAGATGGATAGTTTTCTGATTTCTCTTAGGTTTGATCATTGCCATTTTGATCCTACAGTTTACACTCAGAAGAAGGGTATTGATCTCTTGATTTTAGTTCTGTACATGGATGATTTAATTCTCACGGGGATTTCTTCATCCATGATTCAAGGTATTCAACAAGCATTCATGGGATGGTTTGATATGAAAAATATGGGACTTATGCATTATTTTCTTGGTCTAGAGGTTCTTCAATATTATGAAGGAATCTCTAGTTTTTTAGCAAAAGTATGCACCTGATTTACTTCAGCGCTTTGGCATGGTTTATTGTAAGCCCACCCCTACTCCATTTCAGTCAAGAGTTAACCTTTCTGTCGGTTTCTCCTCACCACGTGTTAATCCTTCATTGTATCAACAACTCATTGGGAATTTGTTGTATTTGACTCATACACATCCTGACATATATTTTGTAGTAGGACTTGTCTCTCGGTTCTCTCAAGATCCTAATGAGACTCACTGGAAGGCAACAAAGCACATTCTGAGGTACATTCAAGGTACTACCAATTTTGACATTTTGTACTCTTTTGGTGCTTCTCATCTTGTGGACTTCACTTATTCTTATTGGGATGGTTCGGTTGATGATCAAAAGTCCACATATGGCTTTGTCTATTGTCTTGGCTCCACTCCTATTGCATGGTATTGCAAAAATCAATCTACAATTGATTTATCCTCTGCAGAAGTTGAGTATCATGTTGCAGTTCTTGCTATTCAGGAGGTTCTTTAGCTTCGACAACTATTGATAGAGTTTGGAATTCAATAGGATCATCCCACCACTCTTCGGTGCAATAATTAGAGTGTCATACACATTTCTCGCAGTCGAGTGGAACATCAATGGACCAAACACATTGAGATCCACATGCACTTCATTCGAAAACTCATCTAGGATGGTGTTCCCAGCTTGGAGTATTTTTCTACTGAAGCACACCTTTGGCATCATCTTGTTTTCTTCAGCTACGATCGATGCTTGGGGTTAAGGAAGTTGTCGCTAGGGGGTTATCTTGAGACCTCCTACCTTCACTTTTTCATGTTATTTTCTCTCTTTAGGAGAGGAGTTTTTTCCTATGTGTTTTCTCTTTTTCTCCACCGATGAGAGTTTGTATTGGGTATCTTAGTAGGCCTAGTAGCCTAGACCCATATTTTTGAGTTTTTTGTACTTCCCAAAGTTACACTTATGGGGGGAGTTGATGTATAAGTTTACTTAGGAAATGTAGGACATGTCATATTTCTTGACTATTTGTGGACAAACACCATGTGCTTCTTTGACTTATCATTGGAGTGCGTAAATTTCCCAACCATCTCTTTGCTTTATTACTCCAATGGATGAGTTATCCATCTACCTCCATTAGATCAGTCTCCAATCTCTCTTTGTAGAAGGTTGCTCTCTTTTGTAGAAGGTTGTTTGTCTTTGCAGTCATCGTATGCCTGTGATATTGTATTTTTTTCAATATCTACAAATGTCTCATATTCTTAATTGTTTATCTGATCCCACCAAAGACTTAAGTATCATTTCATTAAAACTAGTTTACAAATATATTATTTTGTAAAACAAAAAACGACGTCGTTCCAGACGAGACAAATGCAGCGTAATCAAGAAGGACGAGAGATAAACAGTAGAATCCATTACGTATAGGGTTGTGAAACAATGGCTAGATGAGTTTTTTCTATTAGAGGAGTGGGGAGATTAAGCAAGTTCGGCAGATGGGGCATGTGGCATGGCGGCGAAGCCATCAGCCGATGCAAACCGCATGGAACATATGACAACAATTAGGCATCCATCCCACCACCTATGACTCCCTGTAATCGCTCAGGAAAATCGAACAACTCCTCTTGTCCTCCGCTTCTAATTCCTCTTCTTCCACGAATTTTGATTATCACAAACCTTTTTCCGAGTATAACATCTTCGCATAAGAATCCAACGTCACCTCAATAATTCCTCTCGTGCCGCCTGCATCGTGGTTTACCGGATCATTGGCATCACTGCCATCACATGGAACTATAAATTCAAGCAGACATGTTCCACAACGCGAGCAGAGGATTAGAGATAGCAAGAATATGTTCATCATAAACAGGGATCCAACCATAAACAGGGATCCAACCATTAGGCCAATTATTAATGATTTCAAACGTTAGATAATTCCATTGTTACTAGTGAGATATCAAGTTCTATCTTAGCCCGTGCTATTATTCCTAAAACACTCAATTCCGGGGCCAACTACTCCCATAGGAATCTTAATTATTTATAATATTCAGTCTTGTTAACCTTCAAAAATTTTAATAATTTGAAAATTTTATAATACATTATTTTTTATTTTTTATATTCTTTCCACATTATTTTTTTGTTTTCAACTATTATTTCATTAGTTTATACGATGATGGGTGAAGTGTCCACTTAAAATATTGGATGTTTCAAAATCTTCCAAAATATTCATACAGAATATCTCCACAAATTGCTAAATAACATTATGAAAAATAATGCAAACCTACATTCTCAAAAAAAAAAAAATTGAAAAAAAAGTCACAGTCCTAGTTTCATGCCCTCCAAGTTTTCTCCTATCAAGAGTAATGCATCAATTTCAAGTCTCAGTACTAGTTTCATGCCCTCCAAGTTTTCTCCTATCAAGAGTACTGCATCAATTTCAGTTTTCCAAGTATGTCATTTTGTTATTATAATAAGTGATCTTGTTGGTCTAGTTCCACTTTCTGTGCACTCCAAGTTTCCTCCTATGACTAGTAATGCATCAATTTCAATTTCGAGGTATGTTATGAATAATTGTTTATTTGTAAAGTTTGTTCATTTAATTTTGTTTCAGTTCGACTTTGTAGGTTATCAATACACACTCATAACAAAGTATTTAACAATTTATATGTTCAAATATATCTTTAACAAAGTATTTAATAATTTTTTATGTTGAAATATATCTTTAAATTGAAAAAAGGATTTCACAAATTTAAAGAATCTAGATTTTGTCATATTCAAGTTGGGATGGGTTCATAATAATTTCAAATCCACAGTGTGTAAAACGTGGACGGAATTATTAAGGTGATTGAAAATCACCGCTGCTATCCAAAGTGCTCACATTTTTTGTTTCGTTGGCTAGAAAATGCTATTGCTATTGTCCCTGCATTGACCGGGCTTGTATGAAAGGAAAAACAGTAGCAACACGAGAGATGGAAGAACCAATCAATGGTATTCATTTTCTGACCATGTACGGAAACGAGAGAGAAGCACCTGTTCTTATGATTCCAATTCGCTAGACCCTTGGACAAATTTGGTGCATGCGTGGAATGTTTTTGGTTTGCAGTGGCTTATTTTTGGTGTTTGGTTTTTTATCTCAACTATTTGTGGTTATAAGTGAGGGATTAGAAATTGAGTGCTTTCATATGTTGTTGTGAGTATAAGTATGTATTTATATAATTATTTTTAAACGAATTATGCAGAACTCCTCATACAACAGTGTAACACAATTTATTTAAGTCGGTGGTTCGCTACAAGAATACACCATTGATTTGGTTATGTTTACATTTTGTCATAGCTTGTGGTTCTTGGAGGGTGTGGTGATCCAAGAACACATGTCATTGGTTATGTGTAAAGTTTGTGATCATTGTGTGTTTGTAAAATAGATCATGTTGTAAGATTGACTTTTGAGTATCTAGACTACTTTTCTATATAAGCACTATGTATTTCGAAAAATGAAAGTATGTCAATATAATGATTCAATATCAATACTATGTTTCTAGAAAATGCAACGAGCTATGTATTTTGGCAGATACAAGTATGTCAAGAATTGTTGGTCATTACAAATACATTATTGATGGTCATTACAAATACATTATTGATGGTAAAAAAACATTTGGGTCTTCAATGAATCAAGTTGTTGAATGGTTGTGAGAAAGAATGTTGTCTACGATATTTTAGAAGTGGATGAAGATGTTGATGAAGACCATACCAGACATAGATCATATGTCTATGTGATTTTAGCATTGTTATGTATGACATAAACATTAAGGGAGGGTGTTGAATTAATACATACTTTAGAGTTAGTTTGAATTTGTTAGATCTAGCTCGTTGTATAAATATGTGCTTGAATTAATAATAAAACATAAGTAAAATACTCTTTAGTTTCTACAATATATCTACTCTCCAAATTTACGAGTGAAATAAAGGATGCAGGGGAGTGCTATAGAAAACAATGAACAATTATTACATGAGTTTCTACACTATGTAACAACACCCGTAAGCGACAACTAGTTGTTTCAACAAGTGTTTCAGTAAACAATAAAGAGTTTTTACAAGAAAAAATAAGTAAATAACTCGTCCATCATAAACTAAGATCGATACTATGTTCTACAACAACCTTGTTAACATGTGTTTCAACAAAGAGTAAAAGGCTATTACAACAAAAAAAGAGTTATAACAAAAACAGGAGAATTATAACAACAGACTAAAAACTCATATTACAACAACAAAATAACTACAACAAAATAAATTCACTGAATATTCCTTGCAATAGTAAATCAACCTAGTACTTATGTATTAAAAACTCAATAGTTTTCTATAGAAAAACATTGCACAACATAAGGATTTAAATGGAGTTTTCAAAAAGGAAACAAAGTATGCATGCTACAACAAAATAAATTACTTTGTAATAAATATGAATATTAACATGAGATTAAAAATTTAGAAACAAAAATGAACAGAGCATAAAATCTCATGTTGACACTCTTCCAAAAAATCTCTATCTATTTTTCACTCTGTATATCTATCCCTTCAACAAAATCAGAATTATATATATATATATATGCAATTAGTTGGTTAACTTTCTCGTTTGAAATTTGACCAGTCAAAAATGAAACGATGTGTCGGTGAGAACTCTTCAATCATTAAATAGATAAAGCAGTCAAGGTGGTGGTAACACTTCAAAATTTGATTGGCCGGGATAAGTCGCCTTTTGGGCGATGGAATGATTAATCTTCATTCTCCCCCTTAATCATTTCACCAAAGCTCTACAATGTTAAATTGCAACCAAACTAGAAATGTTATTTATAGTTCACAAACTCCAATGCTCCTTCTGTGAATTTCAAATAATTCCTTTGCAAAGGGATTTGTAAACATGTTTGCAAATTGATCTTCAGATCTGCAAAACGCTACATAAATTTCATCATTGTTTATCAAATCTCCAATAAAATGATATTTTGTATCAATATGCTTAGTTTTCTTGTGGAAAACATGATTTCCTGAAAGAAAAATGGTTGATTTATCGTCACAGAAAATCTAAGTTGGTTCATGCTATTTATTCAACAACTCAGTCACAATCCTTCTCATCCACACAATTTGACATGCATCTTTTGTTGTTGCAACATACTTTGCCTCAAAATATGATAAAGTCACAATGGGATGCTTCTTTGATGCCCATGCTACAAATCCTGATCCAAAGCTAAAAACATTCCTGATATTCTATTCCTATCATCTACACTACCTACAAAATTACTATTAGTATATCCAATCAACTTAAATTATGAATCTGATGTGTACAAAACACCATAATTGGTTGATCCAGGAACATATCTTAGAATCGTTTTTCCTTCTTTCCAATGAGTACTCTTTGGAGTCTTCATAAATCTAGAAATCATACTTACAACAAATATAATATCAGGTCTTGTTTTTGTCAAATACTTAAGACTTCCAACCAATAATTTATACAGAGTTACTGAGTTTTGTGCTAGTTGCAACTAGTGTTATAGCTGGTTGACAGCTCACCATCCCGAACCTTTTGATTATGTCCTTTGCATACTTAGTTTGAAAAATAAAAATACCATCTTGAAATTGATTTACTTCGATGCCTAGAAAATGCTTCATCATTCCTAAATCAGTCATTTCAAACTTAGTTTTCATGAAAGTCTTAAACTCATCTACTGAAATATTTCCAATGAAAATCAAATCACCAACATATAAGCATACAATCAAGAGTTTATCTTCCTGATTTATCTTTGTATACAACGTTGGCTCACTGGAACTCGTGTTCAATCCTTAACCATTCAAATATTCATTAATTCTATTGTACCATACTCTGAGTGCTTGTTTCAATCCATATAATTCTTTCTCTAACCTGTAGACCTTACCTTCTTGTCCAACAATCTCGTATCCTGGAGGTTGTTTCACATAAGCTTCTTTTTCCAAAAAACCATTTAAAAATACAGATTTAACATCCATCTGGTACATACACCATTTATTATGAGAAACAATGACTAACATCATTCTTACTGTGTCAAGCCTAGCTGCATGTGCAAAAGTCTCATTATAATCAATACTGAGTTGTTGATTGAACCCTTGAGATACAAGCCTTTTCTTGTGCTTCTCAACTTCTCCTTAAACATTTAACTTGGTCTTGTAAATAAATTTAACACCAATACAATTTTTATCTTCAGACAAATATACAAGTTCCCAATTTCTATTCCTTCCTATGGCATCAATTTCCTCATTCATAGCTTCTACCCAAACTTTTTTCTTAACAACATCATCAAAATTTACAGGATCATATGCAATTAATGCAAAATTTGAAACTTGATCTACTTCATCATTTTTCTCATACAATTATCTTAAATGTCTAGTCTTGTGACCTCTAATTATGTTTTTTAATTAAGCTAAAGTAGGATTTGATTCATCGCTTACCTCTGATCTTGTTTGAATTCCAGCATTACATGATGACTCACCACACCCATATGATCTGGGCGTTCTTAGTTGTGATAGGATGAATCATGGTGATTGTCTTATAGGATTTATTATTGCAAGTGTATGTGACCATGGAATCAACTGTCCACCCTATAGGGCCCACTCATCTCCATCATCATATTCATGGGATACTTCATCTCCCCCTGAAACAACTTTATCAATGCTGCCATCCCAAGCCTCTTCTTCTTTGAACTCAACATATTTGATGATAACATACTTCTTGGTGACAGGATTATAGAGTCCATATGCCTTAGAATCCTCACTGTATCCAATAAATACACATTTCTCACTTCTTTCATACAAATTTCTCCTCATCTCTTCAGGTGCATGTGCATAAGCTACACACCCAAAAATCCTCAAATGGGATACGTTGTTATTCTTACCACTCCAAGATTTCTGGGGAACTTGGTCCTTCACACTCTTATTTGGAATCCTATTCATAATATATATTGAACAAATAACTTCATCTCCCCAATACTTGTTTGGAAGATGCTTCTCCTTCAACATACTTTGAACCATATTCATAATGGTTTGATTCTTCTTTCAACTACTCTATTCTACTGTGGAGTATAAAAAGTAGTAAATTGTCTCTTGATTCCATGAGACTAAAAAAGCTCCATGAAATTAGTTATCATATACTCACCTCCTATGTATGATCTCAAGACTTTAATATATTTACGACTCTCTTTTTTAACCATGACGTTAAACCTCTTAAATATATCAAAATATTCAGATTTCATCTTCAACAAATAAACCAAGTTTTTCGATTGAAATCATCAATAAAAGTCATAAAATAGACATTACGAGTCAATGAAGATGTTTTCATCGGTCCACATAAGTTTGTGTGAACAAGTTCCAATGGATCTTTAGCCCTATATGAAACTCCAGAAATAAATTTATCTCTGTGATGATTTGCAAGTATGCAGGTGTCACACAACTTATTGGTTGTTGAATATTGGACAACCCCTTCACCATTTGCTTCTTCCGAAACAAATATAAACCTCAAAAATGTAAATGTCCATGTCTCAAATTCCATAACCATGACTCATACAAACCTTTATCTTGATAAGCATTCAAAGGGTCACTGAGATTATTTCTCATAATAAGCAGAAACATATTATTCTTTGTCATCTCTACTTTGGCAATCAATTTCTTACTTCGATACTTATCATAAATTGTTTGAAGAACAATCTATGCTTTTTCTCTATCAGTTGTCCAACACTTATCATATTTCATCTCATACCAAGTACATAATAAACATCATCTATTTTTTTTCTTTCATCATTCTTAGTCTAAACATGAATCACACCTTTACCATTAAATCTTACCTTACTCTCATTACCCAACTTTACCTCAGACTTAATATTGGTATCCAAACTGGAAAATAAATCTTTGTTTCTAGTCATGTGATTGCTACATACACTATTCAAAAACCAAACATCATTTGAACTTTCCTAGGTGACATTACAAGTCAGAAACACAATTTTATGGTCATCCTATGACTCCTTTGTCATTTTTGTAGAATGCTTTCCAACACTTTCTTTCGTCTTCCAACACTTGTTAGCATAATGTTGAAATTTATTACAATAATAACATTGTACCTTAGATTTATCGTACCCTTGATTTCCTTGCTTCCAGGATGTGTTGCTACTCCCCCTTAAACTAGGAGGGTTGTGTTGAGTTTTCTCCTCATATTCTGAATCATTTCTTATGTTTCTTTGACCAACAAATCAACCTCCTCTTCCTTTGATACTAGAACTTCCTGTGCATCTTCCTCTAGTAACATGAAATTGATATTTGAAAACATTCTCTAACGGATTATCATATCTAGACATCCTTGATTCATGAGAAATCCAAGAACCAATTAATTCATCAATATGCATAAGACTAATATCTTTAAATCCTTCTATGGGTACAACTACGGATTCAAACTTCTTTGGAAAAGATATGAGAACTTTCTCAATTACTCTATTGTCTAGGAGGGCCTCACCATATTGCCTTAGTTGATTCACAACATTCATGAATTGAGTCATGAAACTATCAACTCACTCACTATCGTTCATCTTCATATTCTCAAAGTCTCTTCTCACATTTTGAACCTTGACAATCTTCACCTTGGATACACGTTGATAGCTAGCTTCAATATTGTCTCAAGCTTGCTTTGAAGACACTACACTTGACACCTTCAAAAATATGGTCTCATTTAGGCCTTCTTGAATAAGACCCAGGGATTCGTTTTTTTTCTTTCTGTTCTCCTTTAACAAAATCCGTTCAACATTTGTCAGAGCCATTTTTGTTGCTTGGTCAATAAGATCTGGATAACCAATAGTAACAAAATCCCAAAGATATTGAAAACTTAGAATTTTTTTCATTATGATAAACCAAGAATCATAATTCTTTTCATTCAAAAAAGGAATCTGTGGCTGAGCCAAATTACCATTTGTAGTCATTTCAAATTAGATTTCAAATCATTGTATTCACTTACAACGAGGAATTACAAATTTACTAGCTTTGATACCACAATGAATAATGTAGGGGAGTGCATCAGAAAACATTGAACAATTACTACACGAGTTTCAACACTGTGTAACAACACCTATAAGATACAACCAGGTGTTTCAACAAATGTTTTAGTAGGTGTTTCAGCACTTGTTTCAGCAAACAATAAAGAGCTATTACAACAAAACTTAAGTAAGTCACTCATGCATTTTATACTAAGATGGATATTATGTTCTACAACAATATTTTCAACATGTGTTTTAGTAGAGAGTAAAAGACTATTACAACAAAAATAGAGTTATAACATAAACATGGAAATTATAACAATAGACTAAAAACTCATATTACAGTAGAAAAATAACTTAACTCAATGATTCCATGCAACAATAAATCAACCCAATACTTCTGTACTAAAAAATCAATAGCTTTCTACAACAAAACAATGCACAACATAAAGATTTAAATGGATTTTTGAAACAAAAAACATAGTATGCATGCTACAACAAAATAAATTACTCTGTAATAAATATGAACAGTTTTTACAAACTCATAAACAAAAATGAACAGAGCATAAAATCCCCTGTTAACACTCTTACAAAAAGGTGTGGGGGTGATAACTCTTTGAATTCAAAATGGTGGAATGTTTAATCTTCTGACAAGAATGGCTATGAAATGTCATATTTAATAAAATTTTGTTATAAAAAATCTAAATCTAAGATTAAAATGACCATACACTAATTTATTTAAAAAATATGTGAATAGAGCAATGACTAACCTCTTTCGTGATTATAATAATACTTTTTTGAAAAATAAAAAACATAAAATGACACTAACCTCTTTTCCTATTATAATAATATTTTTTTTGAAAAATACAAAAAATGAAATGTGAGGTGTAAGGCGTTTTAAAAGATGCATAGCATGANATATATATATATATATATATATATATATATATATATATATATATATATTCTTAGCGAGTCGACAAACAAGTCACTAACATAAAATGTAAGGTGCGACTCGAACCAGTACTAAGATACAAGTGAGATCTAAAAACATAAGACTAAATGGAAGTGCATAGTATTTTATGGAAGGATATTCCATAAAATAATAATAATAAAATTAGTCTATCAAAAAGAATGGGAGGATATTTATAGATGGTATTTTACTTATGTTCTGCATTTTTTCTACATCCAAATGTTGCTGGAAAGAGAAATCACAATGCTCACGCTAATTGTGTAAACTGGTGGCAATCCAATCTAGCCCATGATTATTGATTTCCATGGTCATATATAGTGATGTTCTTATTGGGAATTATTTTTCCTTTTTAGATACATATCTTATTATATACATATGAAAGGAAATTATTTCTTTAACTTAAGATTGTAATTTGTTGATGCTCCCATTTATAACAAGCAGGGTTGTCGAGCAACAAGTCCCTTCCAAGAAGAGGAAACACTTTGATAAACATTTTGAACTCAAAGATAACGAACAAGTCCCTTGAATTGCAATGCCTTCCAAACCGCGAAGAAATATTGTGATTTATTTTCCTTCAATTGCAATGCCTTCCCTTCACATTTTCTTCACATTTTCTATGAGTGTAATAATAGTAGCTTCTGGTCGAATTTTTTTGTCAAACTTATAGTTGCTGTTAGAAACCACTAGGAAGGCTTGAGTTCCTTCCTGCCCTTCCCTTCACATTGATATTCTCCTTGTCGATTTTTTTTTTGGCTAAACGTATATTTGGAGACTCCAGAAAATTAGATCTCTATGGATATGCATGTCAAAGGATTTCAAATGTATTGGGATTGTGTTAGTGCCAGAGATTAACCTTAAGTATCTAATTTTATTAGTGAACAAGGTTTTCTTTATAGTAAATTATTCAATCAAAAAATGCGCATTCATCCTCTAAATCATTAAAACATAAATAAATAATAACTAAAACTCTATAGCACAAGAATTCGACATAAAATAAAATAACAATCTAAGATAGTGGAAAAATGGATCTTTCGAAGATTAGTGACCTACAACCTTTTGTTTCTTCTGATACTTGTCTGCTGCTATGATGTTGAAGTGGTCACGGGAAGGAAGAAGAGACACAGTTGACGTCCCATATTTCTTTTTCCTTCATGACCACCATATTTACATGGAAGACCTGTTGAGCACTACGTGGAAGAATTTGAAAACAATAATAAAGAAGAAAACCTGAAAATGATTAAGAGTGAATGCACAAAATCCATTTCATACTGATTATTTAAATACTATTTATTTTACAGTTTTATGGTTGTAACTACAAAAACCGTTTCACTAACTAATTCAGTTCACGGGATTACAACTCTTAACACTCCCTCTTAATCTCAAGGATTACATTATCAATAATACCTAAACTTTGACATTGAAATTGAAAAACATCTCTTCCCAAAGGTTTAGTGAAGATATCAGCTAGCTGAAGTTGTGTACCACAAACCATAAGTGGTTGTACCTGCAATGTATCTTAAGATCCTCTTACCAACTTTCCAATGAGAATCCTTAGGAGATTCCATAAACCTGGAAATGTAACTTGTTTCATATGTTATGTCAGGTCTTGTAGTAGTAAGATACATAAGACTACCAATAAGTTGTTTATGCAATGTGGAACTTATTACTGATTCCAAATCTTCCTTGCTTAAGTTAGTGCCAAGAACAATAGGAGTGTCAGTAGGTTTACACTTTTCCATCTTTAATTTTTTCAAAACATCAGCAACATATTTATGTT
>JASDQU010103047.1:0-21493 GCA_032191745.1 Picea mariana
ACATATTTTGGTGTCATTGCCGGGGAATGAACAAAACAAAGTAATCTTCCCTGGGAGAACGACATCTATGGGATTCTCTTCTTGATGGTGAACAAGAAGTGAACATATATCAGACTGCATATCATTCACCTGGTGACTCCACAATCTAAGAATCCACTGCAGGAAGAATCCTATTGACAGGAAAATGAACGCATGGAAGGGAAAAACTAGGTATCAACTCATTATCTTTCTCCATGAACTTTTGTTCTTCTTTATCAGCTCGTTCCTGTCTTTCCCTTTGCATGTAAATAGGATCATCCTATGTTTTGTTTATTCAGATGATTGTAAGCCTACAAATGGATATTCTCCCCTCGATAATGAAGATTTTACGTCTTCATTCACTATTGACCTTGAGTTAATCCCATCATGTGAACCTATTGATAAAGTTTAGGCCTATGTTTCAATTTCTCCTGAAGTTGACTTATATTGTAAACTTGTGGATTATGAAGTTGATATACCTTCCAAGGTCCCCATTGAACCTTACAATCAACCAGTTGACCTTTGTGTTCAGCCTACTGAAGCTCAATTAAGAATCAGAGAATTTTTTAAACCTCTCAAGTTGCCTCCTATCCTTAATGATTACTCTCCTATGTTCTTTGATTACCTTCCCGTGTTTAAAGGAGATGATCATATTACAACTGAAAAGCACATGGAATCTTTTTCGGATTTTGTTGATAATTTCGAAATCATGCATGAGGATATTATTTTGAGGTTATTTTTCAAATACTTGGTTGGATGTTGCTTTCTGGTTTAGAAATATGAAGGCTTGTTCTATTTGTTCATGGACTGATTTTCATCGTGTATTCCTGAGATAGTGGGGTGACAACAAATCTATTGATAAGTATTTGATCGGATTTTATAATATGAGAAGAGGGAAGGATGAAGCCCTTTCTCCATTCAACAGGAGGCTCCATAATTTTTATTGCAGTATGCCTTTGGATATCTGACCTTCTGAAACTGTTGCCATGGTATATTATACGCTAGCTCAACATCCTAAGTTGTTCCTTTATCTTAGAGAGAGGAAATCCTCATCCCTTGAACAAATGTTTACTAATGCTGAGGAGATCAAGGAGAATTTTTGAGCCTGTGGGAGGCTACCAAAGCAGTTTTGGGATGAAATTTTTGAACAAAGTAAAGCTTATGAGAAGCACGAATCAGATTTGGACCTAGATCAACTAGAAGAAGGATATGGACAAGAGGATGTTTATGAATAGAAGTCAGATTTGGGACAACTTTCTGCATCATTTTCAGATTTCAATTCTTTTTTAGGTCTTGAAATTGATAAATATGTTTTTTCTACTAATGAGAGTGCATATTTAGATGCTCATAACTTATACCAGCAAGGTGAATTTACAAATACAGTTAACTATTTTTCTAGTTATGAGCCAAGAGCTGATTGTGTTTATGAGGATGATCATGACGGTCATTTTTCAAAGGATAATTTTCTTTGTGGAAGGTTTTCAGCTGATCATAGTAGGAACCCTTTTAATCCTACTATTGAAGTGTCACATGATTATTTTTTTGAGGAAACAACTGTTTCTCCAAATCTCCCGATTGTTCATACTGGAAATCAACATTCTTTGTTTGTTCATGATGATCTCCAGGATTATATGTTTTCAAGTTTTGTTCAGGGATTTTTACTGCATGAGCATAGAAATTTTGTTGCTCCTGATTTTCATGGGAAAGGGTTATTGTTGTTGAAGGAACAAGGAGGTCACCTTTTTCTCAGTAAAAGAGAATTCATGCAGTGGCAGTCATCTCATCTGGATCAATAGGTTTGTGATCTTGGTTTTGAAGACCCAGTAGCACTAATGTTGGAGTCTTATTTTTTAAATTCTTTGATGATTTCAAATTTCATCATATCACTGGCATTTGAAGGTGAGTATGGTTTTCCAAATAATTTATGGTTTTTGTTATATCTCTGTTGTTATCCGCTAATCGGTTGTAGACATGTGATTCTAGCAATTGTGAAGCTACTTTCATGGCTGCTATGGACATTTTATTTTACTTGAGAGAATTGGAGAGATGGTTAGAGTAGAGTAATGTAGGATGAATAAGCTCTCTTTTAGAGCATTTGGTTTGCTTCATTGTGTACAGTATGGGAAGACTACAATATGTAACAATATATATATATATATTTTTCAACAGTGTGGTTTCAAAATTTGAACAAGTTGCAGAGGTTTGGAAGGTGGTGAATGACTCCATAGCCCAATGAGCAAGGAACAAGTATAAAAGTTCTTGGCAGATCGCAGGAAACATGCCATCCCCCACGGATCCAATGTTAGTATCAATATTTGTAGTGTCAATTTGTGGCCTTAAAAGGTGCTACAGGAAGTTCCAGACCCTAGTAACAAAATTCACTAAAGTAACACCGCAACTGTTTTATTTTGATCCACATGCTTGCCTATTTTATTTTTCTACTCCTATCACTTGTTTGAAACATCCATTTCCATTTCCAATGCCAAATCTCATTTAGTAGAATTTTATTTTTAATATAAAATCATTATGTTAGTTTTGATTTTATATTTTAAATAAAATAAAAAATAAAAAATAAAAAAAGCCCCACTATTCTCTCACCTACCTATCCCACTCATTATCTCACCTCAACCCACTCTTTCTCTCACCTTACCTACCCATCCAACTCACCATTCCACTCTCATTTCCACTCTATGTTTATTCCATTTATCATAATTAATTTATATTATAACTACCACTCCATTTATAAATAACATAGAAATTCCCCTGAGTTAATGGCATAAGAAAGCTATTGTGCCATTGAATAAAAAGTGATACAAGAACACCTGTAGTGGCTGGTATTGAATTTATAAAAATTCAGGAATTACCAAAGCCAGGGGGAAATCTCACAGAAATGCAAGAAATTCTCAATGCATAGATCAAGCTTCCAGATAAAATGCCAAATGCCAAGAGGAATTTAATCAACATCCAAGTGTAGAGGATAATCATTTTTTTTTTCCATAAATTTAGATGAAGGCCAATATTTGATGCTTGTACTGCTATCAAAGGATTAGTGATCATTTTCATAAGCCATATCCTCTAGCTGGAGTTGCGATTCAAGAGGGATTGCACTATAATTCTTATTTCCATGGCGATGTGATAGACATGCCTAAGATGCTTAATGATGGTGCGGTTGAGTATGAAGATGGAACATCTGCAATAGAATCTTAGATGGGAAAATATGTAGTCACATTCTTGTCCTTGACAACCAAGGCCGAGATGGAGGAGAAAAAAATTAATGGGTTTCAAATGGTTTTTTGTCTTTTCACTCATTCTTCTTCAAGTTGGTTTCTATAGAAGATGGAAATGGGCTCCTACTATATGAAAATGATTGTGCTCTATATGCAGGTGAAGAGCGACAGTTGGGATAGAACTCTTTGGTAGCAACAAGTATTTCTCCTATTGCAAGCATTGGTTTGAAATTTTCTTCAGGGACACTTTATATTGCCATTATTCATGAAGGATGATCCAAAGACAGTCATTCCCGCACTTGAGAAAAAGAGTACACAGTGATATGGAATTATGCAAAGTAAAAATACGTGGGGAAACCAAAAAATTTCTGCAGGAGTTACAGAGTGATCTGGAATTATGCATATTTTAATTGGATCAAGTTCCAACATGGTATAATTGGTTTTAAGGTGACATGGAGGATGAGGATCGATAGCATTGGAATATGAATAGCTATTTTCCAATTTGTTTGGCATAAAAAATGTCTAACAATAGCATGGTCAAAGAACAATTATAATAGTATCTATTGTCTTAGATCACAAAATTTATGTAACTAATCTCTATGATTAGGATAAGAAATGATTTGATCCCCTTGCTTGGAAACAAAAAACTTTATTTCTATATATTGTAGAAAAGAGAAGTGACATATGAAGGAGGCAGTTGAACATTCAATGAACACTTGGCAGGGAGTCAAGAGTCAAGTGAGATTTCCAGGCAACTTTTTAAGAGTCAAAGGATACAAGTGGCAAAGGGAATCTTCAACATTCCAGATTTTAAGGAATTTGACTCCAGCAACTTCCTAACATTCGAGACACCTCTTGCAACTATCTCGAGATATTTTATTATCCAAGCAATTTGATTTCATGCTGATCACATAATTTTTAGAGCTATTTTTGGGAGGCAGAGCAAAGCTAGCAACAATTATAGGATATAGTTCCATATTTGAAGCAGCCTTCGATTCCAACAATTCCAAGGTTTATGCAAGAACATAATTGAATACTATTTTGATTTCATCTCCATAAAACTAGCAGTAGTTTGTTTATGATTCTTATTATTTAAACTATCACTTCTAAGTGATAAAAGGGGGACAGGGGAGAGAGTTGCAGAGGGGTGGGATCCCTGTTTTAGAAAAAAGGTTCTAATTATAAGACTATTTTGATCCATCCCACCTATGTAAATATTTCAGCTGTTAATAAAGTCGATGGTTGGTGTGTATCTCTCATCTTTGTTTATCACTTATATTTCCTCATCTTGAACATATCATTACTATTATATGCTCATATGACTATATGTATGTGCTGAAAAGGTTTCTCTATTTTGTATAGTGCAATATTTGTCACATGTGTGTTTGAGTCTTTTAAATCTTGTTCAGAAAGGATTTATAAGTGTAGGTTTATTCTTCTACTGGTAAAGTATATTAAAGAACATATGCTCTTTGATGATTATCAGTTTTGTTCCATTAATTCTCCTTAATCATATCTCATACTCTCTTTTTACTCAAACTGAGGTTTTATTTACATGATCTGTTGCACATAGGGAAGTGGTTTTAATACCTCATTCATCAAGCTACATTGAGATCAAGAGTGTGATCCCCCACCTCTCTAAAACTATTTTCTTTAAACATTTTGAAGCAAGGTGTGCTAGGCTTAACTCAACAACAATTTTGAGTTGACTTCTAGCTCTAACAGATAGCACAATAGTTTTGGGATTTTAAAGGAAACAATTTCATAAAACATCATTTAACCCACCCGAAGCCCGGAAGAGTCTTTGATAGAGAGACAATTTTGGGATTTGAAAGGAAAAAATTTCATAAAACATCATTTAATGTGGAATATATTTATTGAGAACATAAAAAGATATGGATATTTTGATGAGACAACAAAAATATTATTTTATTAGAGAAGTGGGAAAGAACATTTATTATGAGTACTTTATCTTCTAGATTTGAAAGTACTCATAGCATTACCATGGTTAACTATTGTTTCCATCCACCATTTAGAATGTGGCAACTCATGATATTTAACTCAAACAATGTCAAGTTGTCCCCAGGGGATGATGTCACCTTCTTGACGGGCTCCATAAATGACATCTTTTTATACCATGTTTTCCTACTTGTAACCCCTTTCCACCTACCTATACCTTCTATCAATTCATTATTATGTGAGATTTAGAATTAATTTGTTTCCATTACATTTATTTAGTAATTTACATGAATTTATGATTAAACATTAGAAAAAGATCATATTTGCATTTATCTTTGAGTTAATTTTCAAAGACGATATGCCAGACAAGTTGTTGTGCATATTGTGATGTTGCCACGAAGGATGTTTTGGTTTCAATTGCTGCAACAAATATTTTTAGCTGTTGTAATACTCATTTTCAGTCATTGCAACTCGCCAGGGAACTATTATGTATTGCATATCTCATTGTTGCAACTCCACCTGTGCTACAACTCGTCAGGTAACTATCTTGCGTTGCAACTTTGGTTGTTGCAACTCTCATTGCTACAAATCCACCTGTGCTGCAACTCGCCTGAAGTACAATTGTTACAACTTGCTAGGGAACTATTCTGTACTGCAACTCATGTTGCTGCAACTTGTCCAACGAACCTTGAGTCGTCGGAATGGTAAGCCATGATGTCACATATTTTTCATTTATGGATTTATGAAATGACAATATTAGTCCAAGAAGATCAAATATACAAAGATAATTTTGCAATTCCAAAACAAAATATCTGTTTGAATGGTTAACCAATAATCTTGGAATTTTTGGGCAAAATATCTTGAAGTTATTTATTATTTTCTAATTGTTAGAAAAATATCTTGGAAGTTATCTATTGTTTGCGAATTGTTAGCAAAAATATATTGGATTATTCATTAATTTATGATTATTAGTTGGAAATTATTTGTTATTTAGGAAATTGTTGTAACCACTATGGATTTATTAAATCCATAAGTGGGTTTATTTAGATATTTGTTATTTCTAGTTTCCATTCAATCTATGTACAAAATAGATAACTCTCTTCGTTCTTTAGGGAAGACTGTTATCCCAATGCCAATTGAATAATTCAATAAGTTTTTATTTTATTTTTTAATTGTAGCTTTATAATTATCGTAGGGTCTGATTTAATCAATTAATTTAATCTATTTTATTTGTATATTTGTAATAGATTTATTTCTTTTGATCAATTTTAATTAGGTTAATTAATTCATGTTGTAAGAATTGATATAGAATAATATCACTTTGTTCTATGGAGGCAGGGCCCACTTCAATAGAATATAGTGTTGTGTAACTTAGGTAGTTTTCTTTAATTTCTCATTCTATGATTTAATTATGCAAGTTGTTAATTATTTGTTGTGTGCTTCAATTCATTTATGTTGTTAATTATTCATTCATGCAATTGATTATTCAGATACGATTGTATTTCATTATGTGCTTAACTCAATGATTGCAATTGTTGTTCAGAGTAATGACAGGGATCATCTTGGCAAGGATTAGGCTCTAATTTCAAGGACTCAATTTTTTTTTTTTCCAACAAGTAGTTAATCAATTTCCTTTCAATAAGTGTGATTTATTTTCAGCAAGCATGGTGTGAATCTCAATTTTTGCAAGAGTAATTTAGAGTTTCAATTATGTAATTAGTTTTACTGCACATAGTTGGGGTTTCTTTGGGAAAAAATTGAGTCATATTCCTGATACATGTAGATGGTGTGGATTTCCTCTCCAACATAGTAGTTAGCATATTTAATTTTCTGCAAGTGTGACATTTAATTTCCCGTCTATGTGTTTACTTTCCAACAAGAGCGATTTACTTTCATACCTATGTGTTTACTTTCTTGCAAGTGTGATATTTCAATTTCTACAAGTGTGATTTACTTTCCACAGTTTGTGGAACCTTGCCAGAGCTTGAGAATCATCTATACTCTAACAAAAAATGTAATCATTGATACTAAGACTACATATCAAACCAATGGGAGAGTAGAGTGTAGCTTGCATATATAGTGCACGGTAATTGAAAAATTCCATTCGAGCCCCAGATTGATAATTAAATGCATAATCATTTTAGCTGTCTTTTTGAGAAATTAAAAAGGCCTTCATTTTCGGCTCATTGCTAGGGAGTTACCGAAGGTGCATTTCCATTATTTCATTGGTTTGAAATTCATTCTAGCATTTTGATTCCTTCATTGGTTTGAAATTCATTGTTGCATTTTCATTCTTGCATTGGTTTGAAACTTGTTCTTACATTTTCTTTCCAGAATTGGTTTGAAATTTATCTTCATTCTTGCATTGGTTTGAATAGTATTTGTTCACTCTTTTTTCAAATGATGTATAGGTAATTTATATACGTTGATTGAATTGCCAAATAATTTTTTTTGTGGTACAATAAGAGACACCCATAGTACTAATATCTCTTTTGAAGGAAGCCTGACATTGTGAAAGAATTGCATCGTTGAATGAAGAGAAGGAGCCAAGGGGAGACAACACCTTAAAATTTGATTTTGGAACAAGAAATGAAACTCACTATTATTGTGACTCTGGTATGTGAGCTTTGCAAATTACAATTTTGTCGTTGGACATGAAAGTAAAAAAATATTGAATGAGATGCCATACTCCATATATCCTTATCTCCTTCCTCTACTCTTGTTACATTCTTCTTTCTCATTCTTCATATTCTTCCTTTCCTCATCCCTCCCTCATTTACACTAACTCATGGTTAATTTCTTAAATGCACCCAATCTATTTGTTTTTGGGAAATTATGCGAATCAATGTTTAAGGAATTAATGGTTGCCAAAAGTATATAACGATTTTTGAGTATGCTTGGTAAAGTGTGGTTTCATGTCTCATCTCCTCTATTTTCTCGGTGAAATACTATTGCATTATAATTCCTCAGTGGTAGGTGCATCAAAGAATGCAGGATAGACATTGATACATCCTGTATCTAGACTATTCTCCTAGAAAATTGGCGAGCATCGTGGTTGGGTACCTAGGTGTCTCGGTAGATGGAAATATGTCCATAGGATGACCAATTTCTCAATCTCTACAAACACGTTGATGTTTGGCCCCAGAGTACAATAGGTTCCCAATCAACCTTATACTAGTGTTTGGCCTAAAGGTATGATCAGTTCCCATCTAATATATTGCTCCAAAATCATAGTCTTCAAGTGAACAGAGGAGCCTCATCATATAATATATTTAAACCAAGTTTTCTCCATAGACTTACATGTTTCATATTCTCTAATTATTTCTTGGTGAATGCTTGTCATATTGTAAGTAATGTAAGATTAAATTTGATACATTTTGCGCCTAGAAAATTATCCTATATAAATAGCGAACACCATGGTTGGGTATGTAGGTGTCTCAATAGCTGAGAATATGTCCATAGGATGACCAATGGTTTAGTCCTTACATCTAGATTGATGCTAAGCCATGGAGTACAACAAGTTCCTATTCAATCTTATATCTATGTTTGGCCCAAAGGTATGGTTGGTTCCCAACATGTACATTGCTCCAAATTTTCATTTTTACCAGTGAATGATAGGAGAATCATCATTTGATTAAGCCAACTTCTAATTGTCTACAAATTGTTGTTTACAATTTTTCCTAAAACATAGTGGATCATGAATTCCCATTGTTCAACAACATATTTGGCACCTTAAATCATCTCATATTGAAGTAATGGGGTACTTTGTGGGATCCCACGATGGTTATGTGAGGATCTCATTTCTACCATACTATGTTTTGAATTGAAATTCTTAATTATTCTTTTATTCTCGATTTGGGTGTTGTTTTTTGCATTTTGCTCCAAGTCTTGTCAAGGTCATCTCACTCAATATAAGCATTGGACGCTTGAAAGTTTTGGTATATGGATAGCTTATATTGAAAATTGTTTTCCTACAAAAATTCATGCATATCCAAATCATAATATGGAAGCATATGTTGTTGGTCAAAATTTTATAGCATGCGAGCTTGTTAAATTTACTGAAAACATAGTTGGGATAGTCTTGTTTTGGGAGACCATAAATGAATTTTTTAAACAAATATTTCTATCCAAAATAGCTCTTGAAATATAGTTTCTAATCGAATTTTAATTTTTCAAATTGGGTATAAAACAAAGAGGATATGGTCAAAATACGTACTAGTTGTCAAGTAGGAAAATCAAGAACAAAGTTGCGACAATCCATTTTTGGGAGACCTAATGGATGAATTTTGAAAACTTGTTTCTATGGCATGTTATCCTATGAGTATAGTTTATAAATCAAGTGGAATCACTCAATTTTTATATCATATGAGAAATTTATGCCAGAAATAACAACTGCTTGTCCTAAATCTGCACTGCTCAAAATATGTTTCCTAGTTTGTTCATTGACATATTTGACCCATCAATTCTTATTTTTTACAAAACCTAGTTTTATTGGAGATAGATACATGAATATACTTTCATTTCTAATTTTAACCATGTCGATCTATGTAAAATCCCCAGCCACCCATAGGCCGGGGCATGCTACCTTCAATCCCTCCCTTGGACTTCTTTCTCTTACGATACCTTTTTAAAATTTAAGGATGCATAAAAGAAAAGACTTTAACGACATGCACAAAATTAGTCAGCAAGCATTCATAGTCTAAATATTCAATTCGGTGATAATTAAATATACATCGGAAATACATTCATATACATGTAAATGATACCATAACAGACATCACTTATCTTTATGGAAGATGACACCAACTGGCTATAGACCAAGGACGTTCCACCCAACCGTAGACACTACTGCTCCAAATCTCAACAATAGTGTCACCACTGAGCCAGGGATATGAATCCACAAGGATGGTTTCAGAGTGTACTTGGGTTCCCAAACTAGTCATCTCTCAAGCTCTCACAAGTTTCCAAACACCCACAATAATCCAAGTACCCAACTCTCTTGTACCTAGCCTATACCGCCCCAAGAGAATGAACCTCCACCCTTCTCTTCCACACAGTCCCTCAAGAAATACCTCTCCTTTATTTTGGGGCCTCCAACACAGCTGGTCTGGAATATAAAATATGGAACTCTCAGGACTCACAGTTGTGAGAAAAATGGGGCACAATCTAACACATCTCAGACATGCAGGCCCCAGGTCATGGCTAGATTGCACCAACGACCATTACAACCAACTATCTGATGGCTAATTCTTCAGCAGATCGGTTCCCTTACCAAGCCAAGACGCAGTTGAGGATGGATCAATGGATGGGTAAGTGCGTGAGGGAAATGAAGGAACATACATGAAATTAGTGAACAAGCCATCAGTTGAACCCCCCCATTAGACCCGAGGCAGGTTTAAGTAACTTCGTGGGGAATCAAGAACCTCCTAGCCTTCCCCAAGAAGCTCACGTAACTGATCCCCTCCCTTAGGAAAAAAGGGTAATTAACATAGGAATAAACACTTAGCCCCTCAATCCCCCTCTCTTGTGAAATCATATCCCCCTATAACTCTAGTCCTTGTCCGTCTAGCAGCCAGGGATGTGTTTATTATTAATAATGATCAAAACATTACATTTATTGGGCACACTGGCCTTTTAATAATTGTTTGGGCACCCTGGTCTCTCAGCATTGTAACAATACATTATTTAAAATGGGGGTTCAGAACCTGGGGTGTTACATCCCCTCCTTATTTTGGCACTATCCTTAGTGCATATACAAAATAGAGATCGAAATCTCAAATTTATTAAAAAAGTTGTAGGTACTCTTCCCGCATGGCATCTTCATGCTCCCAGGTAGCATCTCCAAGATCGTAACAGGTCCACTAAACTTTTACCATCTCTATAACTTGATTCCAGAGCATTTTGACTTTATTTTCCAGTACCTGCACTGGCTGAACCTGAAAATATCCATATGTCTCTACTTGAATAAGATGCCAATCAATAACATGGTTAGGATCATGTACATATTTTTTTAGTAAAGAGACATTAAATACATTATGCACATTCACGGAAGCAGGCAATGCAAGCATGTATGCAACTTGCCCTATTCTGTCCAATATTTCAAATGGACCATAGAATCTAGCTACCATCTTTGTACAACTACCCAATTTCAAAGATATTTTCTTGGGCTTCACTTTCAAAAGTACATGCTCCCCTACTTTAAATTCTCTAGTTTTCTTGGTCTTTTCTGCATAAACTTTCTATCTATCCCAAGCTACCTTTAAATTCTCCTAGATCTTGACCACCTGGTCTTCCATGTCCTTGAGAAACTCTAGCCCAAGTACCACTCTATCTATTGGGTTGTCCCAGATTACTGGAGTATCTCATTTCCTACTGTACAAGGCTTCAAATGGGCTCATTCTCAATGAAGCTTGATACCCATTATTATATGCAAACTCAACCAATTGTAAGTAATCTTCCCACTTAGATGGCTTATCCATCGCATACATTCTCAACATGTCTTCAATTATTCGATTGACTCTCTCTATTTTCCCATATGTCTAGGGATGATATGATGTGATAAAGTTTATATTTGTGCCAAATCCTTTAAACAATCCTCTCCAGAAATTGGAGGTAAACTTTGTATCTCTATCCGAGACAATTGTCCTAGGTATCCCATGCAACCTAGCAATTTCCTTCATGAATTTTTTTGCAATATTAGTTGTTGTATGCGTTGTCTTCACAGGGACAAAATGAGAAACCTTTGTTAATTTTTCAACCACCACCATGATTGAATCATGTTGCTTGTTCATTCTGGGTAATCCTGTGATGAAATCCATGGTGATGACTTCCCATTTCTTCTCTAGGATTGACAATGGCTGCAACAAACCCACTGGGTGCCTATGCTCAACCTTTACCTTCTGACATTCCATACATCAAGCGATGTAATCATAAACATCCTTCTTAATTCCCAGCCAAAAGAATTGGCTTCTTATTGCTGTAATTGTTTTCTGGGTAACCGGGATGCCCAGCATAAGGAACATCATGCATTTCCTTCAATACCAATTTCCTCAGTTCTCTAGAACTAGGAACATAGATTCTATTTTTATGCATGAGTAATTTGTCTTCCTTTATCTCATACTCCTTTATTTTCTATTGTACATCTCCTTGTTGTAAGATTTCATTTACCCATAGGTAATGTTGGTCTATAACAAGACCATCTAAAATTATGCTCTTCAAGTTTGACTGATGCATACTGACAACAATAGCATGCATGGTATGCACTCTTCTACTAAGTGCATCAACAACTTTATCCTCCTTTCCCTTGATATGCTTGATATCGAAGTCATATTCACTTAAAAATTCCGGCCATCTTGTTTTCCTGGCATTCAATGTTGGTTGTTAAAAAAGATACTTCAGGCCAATGTGGTCTATCCTTAATTCAAATTTCTTCCCCATGAGATAATGTCTCCACATCCTCAAGGTGTGAACAATGGTAGAAAGTTCCAAGTCATGCGTGGAATAGTTCCTCTCATGTTCCTTAAGATTTCTGGACTCATATCCAATGACATGTCCATTTTGCGTGAGGAATCCCCCAAGTCCTTCCTTACATGCATTTGTACATACCACAAAACTTTCATTTGGGTCAACAATCTTTAACATAGGTGCACTAGTAAGTAATTCCTTCAACATATTAAAATTCTTTTCACACTTGAGTGCCCATTCAAATTTAGTTCCCTTCTTTTGCAAATAAGTGATGGGATGAGAAATCTTAGAGAACCTTACCATGAACCTTCTATAGTAGCCAGCTAATCCCAAAAAATATCTGATGTCTGACACATTTCTGGGTGTTGGCCATCCTCTAATGGCTTTGATATTCTCTGGATCTACTGCTATGCCCTTCTCTGAAATAATGTGCCCCAAGTAATGGATCTGCTTTGAATAAAAAGAACACTTACTCAACTTGGCATACAACTGATGTTCTCTCAGTACTTGCAATACCAGTCTTAAGTGATGTTCATGCTCCTCTTCATAATTAGAATAGATAAGTATGTCATCCAGGAATACTATGACAAACTTATCCAAATAATTTCTGAATATGTCGTTCATTAAGAACATGAAGACATCTGGTGCTTTGGTCAGTCCAAATGGCACCGCTACAAACTCATAATGCCCATACCTAGTCCTAAAGGCTATATTATGAATGTCTTATTCCTTGATTCTTACCTGATGGTATCCTACCCTCAGGTCAATCTTTGAGAATATCTTTGCTCCTCTTCGCTGATCAAAGAGGTCATCAATTCGGGGTAGAGGATACTTTTTCAGTTGTCGGAAGTCAATACATAGCTTGAAAGTTCCATCCTTATTTTTGACAAAAAGTACTGGTGTTCCCCAAGGTAAAACACTTGGACGTATGTACCCTTTCTTGAACAATTCCTCCAACTGCATTTGTAATTATTTTAACTTTGGTGTGCTCATTTTGTAAGGTGTTTTTGACACCGAGGCAGTTCCTGGCACTAAATCAATTCATAAATCCATCTCCCTTCTTTGTGGCAATCCAGGTATTTCTTGGAATACATCTTCAAATTCTCGTAGCACTATGAAATCTTCAAGGCTTGGCCCCTTTGTATTATCTGGCTCTTCCTCATGAGCTGCATACAATTGACATCGTTTCCTAAAACATCTTTTTAGCTGTAAGGTTGAAATATCCCTTATAGATATGGGTCTTGTAACTCCTTTCACAGTTCTCTATTTTCCATTTCCATCCAGACATGTAAATGTCTTGTTATGACAATATAGGACAACATGATGCTTGTCCAACCAATCCATTCCAATCAGAATATCATAAGATCCCAATGGTATGATATTTAGATCAATACTAGTATTCACACCATTAAGACTTATGGAACAACTTCTGACCATATCATGGATTCTTCTTTTGGTCCCAGTGGCTAACTTACCTTCCACCTCGATCATATTGGATTGGTAATATACTTGTCGATCATTTAAAGATGCATAGATTCTTCCCATATCTTCGCCTGTTGTAGCCTCCTGGATGTTGTGAATAGTATTCACTCTGTCCTTTCTGTGTGGGCAATCCTTGTACATGTGATCTTCCTTGCATCCCGAACATTGGATTGGTGGTCTTCCCCTTTTTCCCATGGAAGCTTCTTTCTTGAAATCCTCCTTAGCATATTGATCTTGATGATTTCTATTAGGCTCATTTCTATTGAAGGGAGGTTTGAATCCTTTCCTCCTCTGATTGGACTTTGCATTCTTCTTGTCCTTCCAATATTTCTGCAGGGATTCTCTTCACTGGCCTTGCTCATACAGGTATTTAGCCTTCCTAATGGCCTCCGTCAAGGTCTTGGGTTCATCATATCTGATATTTTCCTTATAAAAGGCTGGCAATCCACTTAGAAATATCTATATTTTCACTTTCTCATCACCAATGAACTTGACATACTTTAACAATCCCAATAAATTCTTCTTGTATTCTTTGATAGTCATGCTTCCCAACCCAATTTCAAATAACTCCTGCATTTTCTTGTCATAGAAATGATCTGAGAGGTACTCCTTCTGGAAGTACTTCCTGAACTACTTCCAAGTGATCCTAATTCAATTAACATGTTCCACTTGCTTTAGATGGTCCCACCACATTGCAACTTTCTCGTGTAAATGGTAGGTGGAAATCCTGGCTTCCAGGTTGGACGAATAGTTATGCAAATGAAAATATCTCCTGAGCCCAAGAAACCATGCTTTGGCATCATCTTCCCTTTCTCTTTCACCCTCAAAGGAAGGTGGCTTGAGCTTCCTCGAATCTCCTTGAAAACTATCTACCTCTTGTTTCCTTCTTTGGTGTCTGACAAAAGATACCTCTGGATTTCTTACGAGATCATCTGATGCATACAAATTTCTTTCTGAGTAAGGAGGTGAGTGGTTTCCATGAGCTCTGCTAGCACTTATGGAATATCCAACTCTTCCACGATCATCCCTTCTTTAATGGAACCTGCCTTCTTCCTCTTGTTTTCAGTTTGATCCCTTCTTCATTTGTCTCTACAACTAATCTAAGCTCTGCAACACTCAAGAATTTATCTGACTTTGCTCTCTCATCAGTCTCTTGTTGTCTTCTTTGTAGCTATGTACTTCCATCTTCAGGCTTCTTACCGTTTCTATTAACGTTTCCTACTCTCCTTTTCCCTTGCATCCATTGGACTCTATCTCTGCATTACCAACTCTGGTATTCTGGCCTTCGACCTCCTTATCATGACTAGAGGCTCCCTCACCTTCTTCCATTTCCTCAATATGCATCCTTAGTTGATGTGTTTAAACCCCTTAATTTTTCAAAATGTGTAAGCGACCATTTTGTTAGAATTATGCATATGATAAACAAAATTGCCAAACCATGCTACAGGTCTCTTTATTTATTTTTGTTCATGGAGATCATATCCCCATTCTCTGAAAATAACAGTGTCCTATTATCCTTGGATGACACATAATTTCATCCTGCGCAGGTGCTTCCTTCAAAACACCTTCCTAGGTGACCACAACTAGAAACCGTGGATAAATCCTTCCTTAGAACTTTTCTGTCTCAAAGACAACCAATTCGATGCTCAGCCCTCCTTCCCTCAGTTCTCAATCTGCATATGACCATGGCCATGACCCTGGGCTTAGCTGAAAAAGTGCTTGTCTAGGGCTTTGGGACTTTGGAACTTTCAGCCAGGACCGGATCAACGGTCCTCATCTTCTTTCACAATCAATGATCGAGATCCACTTCGGGACTCCGTGCTTCGGGAGTCTCAACTTTCCTTGCTTGCCTCCTCCTGGAACACTTTTACCTGGATTTCATGATCTACCGATGGGTTTCTTCCACAGATTAGTGGCTGTGAATTGCTTCGGCTCTTCGGGCTTCAGAAGTTTCTAACTTTCCTCCTGCACGTTCTCCCGAAGTTCTTTCACCCGAAGTCAACGATCCTTCGACGTGTGTCTTTTGGAATCAACGGTTGATATGTACTCCAACCTTCGGGCCTTCAGGATTTTTTGACCCAACGCAACCTGCTACATATTTCCCCTCTGGAGTGCCAAGTCTTTGGACTGCATGATCTGTCACCGCGTGGTGAAATACTGAAAGCGGACACATGGCCCAATTAGGTGGGTGACATGTGTCACATTCTAACTAACTTTTCAATACTCCAAATGCTCAAAACTTACTGACACGTGGCACACATCCCATGTGTCCATGTCATTCCAGGTGACGTTCGCAAGCCACTTCACTTTGGGAATTCCAGGATCCACATCACCTTTAGGTGACTTTATCATGCCCCACTACTTCGGCTCTTTGGGCTTCGGAACTTCGGGAGTTTCCATGCTAACACACTTCCAATTCTCCCGAACTCCACTTTTTTGAACTGACCAATCTGTCACCATGTGTCCTCCTGGATCAGATGACTAAGATTCACTTCAGGTTTTCACTTGGAGTCCACGGATCTACACCACATGTCCTCCTTAATCTGATGGTTGAGGCTCACTTCGGGTCTTCATACTTCAGAAATCCCAAATTTCAAAACTTATCTGGCCCCACTGGCTTTTATCTGAAGCCCTGGATCTGGTGACGCGTGGCTCTCGGCAGATCAATGGATGTGATCCTTTCAGGGCTTTGGGTTTTGGAAATATAAAACTTAAAAACCCTTGAAGTACATGGGATTCTACCATGTGTCCTCTTGAATCGGACGATTGAGGCTTACTTCGATCCTTCATCCGAAATCCACAGATTACGCCATGTATCTTATGGATTAGATGACCTAGACTCACCTCGGATGATCTGACTCTTGATATTTACTCCGGACGATCTGGCGAATGAGATCTATTTTGGATGATAGGACAATCGAGATTTAATTCGGCTCTCTATCTCTCCGGGCTTCGGGAGTTTCAAATCTCAACTGAAAACCTCTCGAACATATTTCTCCGGAGTTATTCATCTATTGACACGTACCTCTTGGTGATCGATGCTCAGGATATAATTCGGCTATACATAGCTTCGATGTTTGAGCCCTAACATGTCACGTCACTGCATGCCTTTCAATTTTTGGGGGCACACATCGACAGTTTAGAGTAACCCGCTTTTCTCCCTGCAATTCTCCTGATGCTGACACGTAACCCTTTCGGGAAACCGTGGTTTGGATTGTGGGACCGCCATGGGAAATTATCTCCAATGCAACTTGGTTCCCCGCAATGCCTCTTGTCCGTTGATCTCACTCTCCAATGGGATCTAACAGTTATGACCTTAGTCCTTGTTTCCTTTTCATTGGATGACCCTTTTTCACCTGTCCTTCGATTCAACGATCCCGGATCTCTCTCGATCCTACAGTGGCTATCGCTCCCAAATTTGAAGGGAAAGGTGACGATCCTTTGAACCCCTTACATGAGTCTCTAATGTTCTATCTCCTGCGTAGATTATGCAATGCCATTCCTCCTGAGATTTTCAACTCCACGGTCATAATTCGATCTCGACCACGAGACTCTGACCAACAGACCCGGCCCATACTAGCCTGGTGTTTCAACTAGAAGATATGATACCATTCTGTAACATCCCCAACCACCCATAGGATGGAGCATGCTACCTTCAAGCCCACCCTTGGACTTCTTTCTCTTACGATACCTTTTTAAAATTTAAGGATGCATAAAAGAAAACACTTTAACGACATGCACAACAATAGTCAACAAGCATGCATAGTCTAAATATTCAATTTAACGATAATTAAATATACAACGGAAATACATTCATATACATGTAAATGGTACCATAAAAAATATCACTTATCTTTATGGAAGATGACACCAACTGGCTACAGACCAAGGACGTTCCACCCAACCGTAGACACCACTGCTCCAAATCTCAACAATAGTGTCATCCCCGAGCCAGGGCTATGAATCCACAAGGATGGTTCGAGAGTGTACTTGGGTTCCCAAACCAATCAGCTCTCAAGCTCTCACAGGTTTCCCAACTCCCACAATAATCCAAGTACCCAACTCTCTTGTACCCATCTTGTACCGCCCTAAGAGAATGGACCTCCACCCTTATTTGCCACGCAGTCCCTCAGGCAATCCCTCTCCTTTATTTTGGGGCCTCCAACATAGCTGCTCCGGAATCTCAAAGTTGGAACTCTCAGGACTCAAAGTTGTGAGAAAAACAGGGCACAGGCCAATGCATCTCAGACATGTAGGCCCCAGGTCATGGATGGATTGAACCAATGACCATTACAACCAATTATCTCGTGGCTAATTCTTTAGCAGTTTGGTTCCCTTCCCAAGACAAGACACAGGTGAGGATGGATCAATGGATGGGTAAGTGTGTGCATGGAAGTGCGCGAGGGAAATGAAGGAACGTACATGAAATCAATGAACAAGCCATCAATCGAACCCCCCCATCAGACCCGAGGTGAGTTTAAGTAACTTCGTGGGGAATCAAGAACCTCATGGCCTTCCCCAAGAAGCTCACGTAACCGATCCCCTCCCTTAGGCAAAAGGGTAATTAACATAGGAATAAACACTTATCCCCTCAATCCCCCTCTCTTGTGGAATCATAGCCCCCTATAACTCTAGTCCTTGTCCATCTAACAGCCAATGATGTGTTTATTATTAATAATGATCAAAACATTACATTTATTGGGCACACTAGCCTTTTAATAATTGTTTGGGCACCCTGGCCTCTCAACATTGTAACAATACATTATTTAAACTGGGGGTTCAGAACCAGGGGTGTTACAATCTACCATTAAACGAAAAATTTACACCCAAAATAGTGATTATTGGTCTAGGCAAGAATTTGAAAACAACACATACATGCAGGTTGCTCCATAGCATGCTTAGCATATCATCCCATGGAATTTTTAAAAAGTGTTTCTACTGGAAGTATCCCTATGAATATACTTTATTTTTACTTTTTGATCACTTCAATTAGACATCATACAAATAAACTATCAATAAAACACTACCGGGGGGTCTAGCTGGTCAACACTCCCCAAGAAGTAAAAAAAATGAGATTTTTGTTTGTTTATAATTCTTTGAATATTATTTATATGCACTATTCGTCAAATTTTAAATATTTCATGGGTTAAGAGAGCTTGATCACCCATATTATCCCATGAGCTTATGTTTTATTATAGGAAAGTGCTCATGTTTTTGTAGGTCTCGAGAGGATCAAGAAGGTCAATCCATGCACAAGTGATTCTTGAAGACAAAATTCTATGGGGTGATTGTGATTCCTTACATGTGCCATGATTTTAAGGTTGAGGAGGTTGTCACAAATATGTTACTCCAAGACATAGGCATTGTTACAACTACTACAAATACCTCCAACGCGTGTTGTTGCAACACCCTCTTTGCTACAACACCTTCTCATTGTTGAAACTCACAATAGTTGCAATGATGCAACTGCAACACTTCACAAAATCTATAACACAGAAGCTGTGATGCATCACAATTATTGTTACACCATTGAGGCTACTTGTGTGTTGCTACTATTTTCTTATTGATGGATAAAAAAAAGATAAACGAATAATTGATTTGAAAAAGAAGTGAAGAACAATGTTCCTAAAAAATCATGTTCCATTGTCACATTTCCAATACCCTTGCTATAGATGAAGCCTTGCATAACGTCTATCATTCATCCTGCTCATTCATCAGTACCATGGTATGCCCATGTACTTCTTTCTTCCTTTTTCAAAATAATTACATGCTAAAGTTATGAAGTTCCTTTGATTATGTGGTTTCCCATAAAGCTTGATCTTTTCCTTATAATATTTGTTTGGATAACCACTACTATTAAGTCACAAATTCAGCCTCATCACTTTTTAATTATTTCTCCGACCATCCCTAACCCCGTGCAATAAAGTGACTCAACTCACTTACAATGTTGAGTTACCCTATTATCATTTCCCTTTCCTTAATAAATTTGATGGAGAAAACCTGTCTTAGACGCCATTAAACATTGGAATGCTTGAAAACCAGCTTGATGGCAGGAATTCTTGGGGAATAAAAAAAAAATTACTGACTGTGAAAAACCTCTAGGAACAATTAGACACATCTTGTTTGAAAACCAGCTTGCTTGTAGACAAGGTTTGAAAATAAAATAAGAAATAAACAATTCCATCAAAATTGCTCTCTAAATAAAGATCTCCAAGTTTCAATACTCCATTAGAAGGTTGTTCCATATCTCAGTCTACAACTCGTACTGTGCTCCAAATTTTTAATCTCGACACTACTCTTCCTTGCAAATTTTGTTACATCATTGTGGACCATATTGGATCTCTTTACTCTCGAGATGTTGTTGCATAAGCTCATGGACTTCTTAGGTAGGTGAAAGTATGCTTCTTTTTATTTTATTTAATCTAAGTTCATTAGATGCTATGGATTTGTATTTTGAAATCCACTTAGGCACCTGTCCTGCTTCCTCACATTTTTCCATTTATTGAGGGTGGACAATATCTTCAGCCTGGGGGGAAATACCATCACCTTTACATCCCATAACCATCCCTTTCCATTTTTCTTCATCTCCACTCCAATATCCATTCATAAGAAGGATTCAAAGCTACCAACAAGAGAAAAGGAAGGCCCTACAAGAACCAACAAGAGTAGCAAGAGAAGAAGAGATACTATTGTTTCCCCACAAGATCCAAAAACATCCCAAGAAGTAGTTGATACACATGCACAGTCCAAGGACACTATTGGAAGAGAGGGATAGGCTTCCCCAAAATATCCTACAGTAGAAGACGTTGTTGTAGAATCCATTCCCACAGAGGTATAAAATAGAGGTATGTGATTTATTTTCATAGTTCACTAATGTTGTATAAGCTTTCCACTTCAAAAGTTGTTGAGTTATAGATTTACCCTCAATAGATTCAAGTGAATATTTATTAGAAGTCACATATGGTATGTGGAGTGAAAATCATTTCTTGCATTGTGAATACATATTTGACATTCCTCTTGAAACCAAATGGGACCAACCTCATTAAGTATATGCCCATTAACATTATGAGTGCTTTAACTTGAATTTTGGGCATGTTTAGATTACTCTTGTATTTAGATCTGAAAGGGGAATTTATGAGAAGCTCCAACAATCTCTTGTTTTTTTCCTTTAAAACAACAACATTGTATATATATCATTATCTTTTGACTACGGGAAAATTTATACTTGCTGATAGGTGTAGAGAAAAGAGAATACATCATCTATGGAAGAGACACAAAGGTCATATTCAATGGATGAGGGACAACAAAAGCAGTGGTGTTGAAATTATTGTTGATAAATCAAG
>JASDQU010103047.1:23923-46359 GCA_032191745.1 Picea mariana
TTTTAATTGTAGTTTTATAATTTCCGTAGTGTCTGATTTAAATAATTAATTTAATCTACTTTCTTTGAATATTTGTAATAGATTGATTTCTTTTGATTAGTTTAATTAGTTTAAATAATTCATATTGTAAGTGTTGATATAGAATAATATCAATACTCTTCTCTATGGAGGCAGAGTCCACTCCAATAGAACAAAGTGTTGTGTCGCTTAGGTAGTTTTCTTTAATTTCATGTTATGTGATTAAATTATGCGAGTTGTTAATTATTTGTTGTGTGCTTCAATTCGTTTATGTTGTTAATTATTTAGGAATGATTGTATTTATTCAGTCATGCAATTAATTATTCAGATAGGATTTTGTTTCATTAAGTGCTTAACGCAATGATTACAATTGGTGTTCAGAGTAATGACACAGATCATCTTGGCAAGGATTAGGATCTGATTTCGAGGACTTAGTTAATTTATTTTCCAACAAGTAGTTAATCAATTTCCTTTCATAATGTGTGGCTTATTTTAAGCAAGCATGGTGTGAATCTTAATTTTTGCAAGAGTAATTAAGATTTTCAATTTTGCAATTAGTTTTACTGCACATAATTGGGGTTTCTCCGGGAAACAATTGAGTGATATTCTTGATACCTACAACTAGTGTAAATTTTATTTCCAACACAGTATTTAGAATATTTACATTTCTAAAAGTGTGACATTTAATTTCATGTCTTAGTGTTTACTTTCCAACAAGAGAGATTTACTTTCCTACCCGTGTGTTTACTTTCTTGCAAGTGTGATATGTCAATTTCTGCACATGCGATTTACTTTCCATAGTTTGAAGAACCTTTCTAGATCTTGAGAATTGTCTATACTCTGACCCCAAATATAATCATTGATACTACCACTACATATAAAACCAATGGGAGAGTAGAGTGTATCTTGCATATATAATGAACAGTAACTCACAAGTTCCATATAAGCCCTAGATTGATAATTAAATGCACTATGTTTTTAGCTGTCTTTTTGAGAAATTAGAGAGGTAATTAAAAATATTGTCACTTTTGAATTGTGATTGGATTTTATAAAATTTATTTTGATAGTACATTTTTTGTTTTGAGGCATATTTTAGACCCCAAAATTACCTTAATGACCATCTAGTCAAACATTTACCTAGTCAATCCACCTTGACTAGCTAGTTGGTTAGACTAAGTTTCCACTGCAAAGAATATAACAACCAAACAATGCCTCATCCACTATCCTTAGCTTGAAAAGAATCACTTTCTTTCATATATGGCTATGTAGATCCCCCATATACTTGAGGAGTATGTCTGGGTTCTTGAGAGAGATATCCAACATGATGGCCTTCTTTTTGAACTCAGTGGCATACTCCTATACACTCTGGCCTTGATTTTTCTTGAATTAGTGCCACTGGATCCATTGGTCCTTTACATACCATATGGGGTAGAATTGGGACTTGATGAGGGTTATGAATTCCTCTCGCTTAGTTATTGGCAGATCACCCTCTAGCCTAAGTGTTTCTATATGGATTTCCCACTGGGTCAAAGCATGGCCCTCTAACTTCAATCTGTTAAATGATATCTTTTGTTCTTCATCTATACGGTGAACATTCAAATAAAATTCTAGTTGTTGCAACCAATGATTTAGTTTTAATGCATCGATCTCACCTTGGTATGGTTTTATGTCCACTTTTTATTCCATATTGAATAAATACTATGAATGGTTTATGGTAGCAGAACTTGAATGCTCTTTTTCAGGTTATTTCCATGACTCCTTTTCTAGATCTTTGTTATCCCCTGATTTTCCATCTGATCTGACCTCTAAGTTTGAGCCTCCAACTTCTTCGAACAATTAGATCTTTCTTGATAGAGCCACCATGAGGAGGGACATATTGTAATATATGTCAATGAATTTCTCTTCCAACCTTGCAAATATCTTCTTTGCTAGATCTCAAGGGTTGTTGTGAACAGACTCATCCACCCTGACTAGGGTTCTTCAACTTTCTTGTTAAATTGATTCTTGGATCCCTGTAAATTTCCACAAATATTGTTTTTTTTTGTGTGTGAATAAAAAAAGTGGATCCTTTTATTAATTTCATCTGAAGGTTTACAAAGAAGATCTGTAGCCTATCTGCTTACACCAAAGGGATATCAAAAAATCCATATTTCCTCAGAATCAACGGTCTAGATTTCCTCAGAATCAATGATCTAGGTATTCTCTTGATTTTTGTGATTTCGCGTTTCGTGACTTCAAGGCTTGGGAAGACAAATTCCTTCATGCTACAGATTTTCGATAGCCAAAATCTCGTAATTCCATCGTGTCATTTTCCAGGGACCAGATTGATGGTTCAAATCTCTTCTAGTTCCAACAGTCCTGATTTGATCTCGATTATCGTGATTTCACATTTCATGATTTCAGGACTTTGAGGAGTGGATGCCTTCAAGCTTTGGACTCCTGATAGCTGAAAATATGAAATTTCCTCGCATCATATCCATGGGACCAGATCGACGGTCTAGATCTGTTCTGGTTCCAACGGTCCTGATCTGATCACGATTTCGCATATCATGATTTCGTGACTGTGGGGAGTGGCTGCCTTCAAGATTTGGACTCCCGATAGCCAAAATCTCAAAATTTCCTTGCATCATATCCATGGGACCAGATCGACAGTCCATATCTATTCTGGTTCCAACGGTCTTAATATGATCATGCTTATCACAATTTCACATTTTGTGACTTTGGGGAGTAGCTGCCTTCAAGATTTGGACTCTCGTTAGCCAAAATCATATCCATGAGACTAGATCGACGGTCTAGATCTATTCTGGTTCTAACGGTCTGGATCTAATCATGCAAATCATGATTTCTTGACTTTGGGGAATAGGTTCCTTTAAGCTTTGGACTACCGATAGCCTAAATACCAAAATTTTCTCGTGCCATATTCATGGGATTAGATTGACCGTCCTGATCGCCTCTGGTACCAACAGTCGTGATCTGTTAATGCTTATCGCGATTTCACATTTCACAATTTCGCGACTTTGGGAAACAACATCCTTCAACCTTGCAACTCCTGATTGCCAAGGTTCTGAAGTCTTCTGTCAACTGTTGATCTTCTGCACTGATGCTTACGGTATTTCTCTCCCCTGAGCTTCGGATCATTTCTGACTTGGAAGGAATTCTAGGTAGACAAAGGTGGCACCTCATTTAGATTGGGGTCGTCCAGTTGGGCAAGCTCCTCGCACTAGAGCTAGAGGGGTGAGCTTTGGAACTGCCTGGGATCTTGGAGATTGATTCATTGCATTGAGTCTAGTCCTGCATTGGTCAGTCGGTCCACAACTTTGTTTTCACTTGACCTAATGTGTGAGGGGGTTAGAGTTAGAGAAGGCCTGAGAAGAGCCTGGAAGCTGTGAAGAGGTCCAAGGAGGTGTCAGCTGGGAGTGATTTTTCCTGGATCTCTGCCATTCAATATTTTTGTTGCCAAGTCTATTATGATTTTGGAGTCTCCTTCAATAATCAAATGGGTTAGGTTTTGATCTAGATCCATTTTCACCCCTTTGACGAGACCCCATATTTCTACTGAATTGTTGGTGTCATATTCAAGATTTCCTATAGTTAGGCTTTGAATTTGGCCCAATATATTTCTTATGACTACTCCATAGCCCGCATGTCTTGGATTTCCTTTTGATGCACCATCAAAATTAACCTTGTGGAAGCCTGGTGAGGGGGGGAACCACTTGGAGGGACTGAGGGATTTTGAAAATAGAGGGGGCTGCTGAGGAAGGGTGGTGTTAGTCTCTAATTTTTCTTTTGATATAGTGAGAAATCCTAATCCTAAACCCCTCCTACCTACACTTCATTATATTTTTCCATTTGATTTAAATCATTGCTTTCAGCTTGTTATGGTTTGCATTTTAGATTTTTGGATAATTTCTTTAAGTTTGGAGTTTTAAAACATGGTTTTGAATGATGTGTCACTTCATATGTCTATTTGAAATTTACAAATTCAAATTATGCTAAGTCATTTAAAGAAATATTGGAATAACATTATTCCCGTAGCACAAATATAATCATGCTTAAATATGCGCCCGCCACCCAGATTCTGTTATGATTACCCAGATCGAGGACTAAGATTTCACATGTGTCCCACGATGGCTCTCGAATTATTTGATGATTCAAACCTTTACATGATCAAACTTATCTATACCCGCAAAGGACTCTTTTCAAACCGTTCAATTCCCAAATATTATGATTTGAAACAGTCACTCATCGTAATGATTTTGCTGAATTTTAAGTGCAATTGTTTTCTCAGGAGAATGGTTATATATTAACCAATTGTAGGTAGCATATTCAGAATCCGAGAAATAACTGTTGTAGCAGCGTTTTTCGATGGCCCGTAAGAGGAGTGGACAAGTGGTCAGATTAGAACCTGAGGGTGTTGAACTCTTCGAAGCTTATCCTCAGATGGATCAAAGGTTCAGAGATTCTAGTTGGTTCAAATTCCTTACCACTTTCCAAGGTCACGACGAACTGGTCTCTATGGAGTTTGCACTGAACTTTGATGGTTACAAAGTGGAGATCAGGAAGCTACTGATGCTGGTAATAGAACAAACAATTGACAAAGCTTGCAGATTGGTGGTTGGATGAGAACAATGGTGGAAAATGGAGCATGTGGTTACAGAGTTTGTTAATCAATTCTTGCTTCTAGATAAGAAAAATCCAAATTGGAGAAAGGGAGTTCCTCATAGCTAGATCAGACTAGAATGGCACACTTCTCTAATCGTTATCCATAGGTATATCACCTATGAAGCTAGATTCTCACTAATCTATATCTACCACATTAGGTTATTAATTCTTCTAAATGGTGATTATCCTTTAAATATGCCTTACTTTCTACTCAAAAGCTTGACAAAGATGTCAAAAAGAGTGCAGTTACTCTCCTCCAATGCAAAGAGCAACCTGTTTCATCAAGTCTTAATTAAGACTTTAGTTGTGTCTTCTTTGAGAGAAATACAGAAACTCTGGAGCTGGCTCATGCAATCTTTAAACTCTAACCCACAGTCCAGCAAAAAAAAGAAAGGAAAAAGGAATTTCACATAGAAACAAAATATTTCAATTGATGAAACCCCTGTCAAAGAAGAAATGCCTGCAGTCAGGGTGACGAGGAATAGTAGAGGTAAAAGACCGAAATCAGATCTAGAAATCGAAATGTTTTCTGAGGAAGATGTTAAAGGGGAAGAAGATTCAGATGAATATTTTGATATTCAAACTACAACCAAGCATGAACTACCATCCACTAGTAAAAAGGGCACTATAGTCAAAAGGAAAAAGAATAAAGGTGTGCCTGTGTCCCAAAACCCTAGAAGGAATTCTACTAGGGTTACCAACAAATACAGATTGAAGTCCAAAGTCATGTTTAATCCCTCAATCAAAGAAGAAAACATCATAGTTATAGAAGATCACTCTGAAGATGCTGAAGCAGGTACTAGGAAAAAAGCAAAAAGACCTCTATTGCATAAGAAACCAGCAAAAAGAGGTAAATAGATTATTTCATCATCTACATTACCTATCATAAGAGCTACAACCAGATTGGGAAAAGCTAAGGAAATTGCTAAAGGTATCAGTGAGATCCCTGAAAATAAAAAGGGTCACCTTGTAGATTCAGATCACATATAAGATATGCCAGAAACCATGGATTCAACAAGTTCTGATGAAGAACAGAGCTCAGAATTAGTTTCTAAAGACCAAGTTAAATTGAGAGAACCCAAGGTTTCCATAAATTTGAATGAGCATGCACCTTTTGAAGAGTTCCCCGAATTCAAGGTCAAAGTCAGAACTGATAGAGAAAGGATCAAGGAACTCCATAAGATAGTGAGACAGTTGAAAAGAGAAAAGACTCATATAGAACAATGGAGTGCTCATCAACAAGAAAGAATTCAAGGTTTCAAGAAGAAGAAAAAAGAGCAAAGGGCATTGCTCAAAGAAATCAGAGAAATCAACTTCAGACTCTATTGGCATAAAGTCGTGCTTACCACAAAGCTCAAACATAAAACTGCCAAAGCTACTGTTGTTATCATACCCTAAAAGTTTCACGATGATTCTTACAATCATAATTTTGATGTTTTCCAGGAAATATGGTAGTATCTACTCGTTTTGGCCTGTGAGATACAAAGACCTAGAAATGTATGACTAGATCAAACTAATCCATGTTTTGTAGAATTGAATGTAATGCTGGTAAGATCATACGATATTAAGTTGTTGAGAAATGATCTATTTTTCGAATGTAAATGCTCTTTTTGAGCTAACCCCCCTAATAGATAGATTCTATCTAGATCTAGTCATTAAGAACATTCTAGAAAATAGGATCAGGGGTTTTGTGGATAGTTTAAATAAGCAGAGGAAATACTCTGTTAACGTCAAAAATTTGGGGATCCAGAAGACTTGTGTTGAAATTCCCTATAAGGCATTACTATTTTATTTGACACTTAATAACAAAGGCATATGGATGGTTAGACACTCTTTTCTACTCTATTTTCTTTCTTCATGCTTGAATTCGTTATTCAGATTGCAATGCATTTGTCTCTTGATTGTTAATTAATACAACGAAGAATTTACTGTGGAAGTTATTTTCAAGTTTTGATTTCAAGCTGATGGTCTTGTTTCTTTATGATATATTGGGACAAGAATTTACATGAAGTCGACAAATTGAAAGCTTCATTTTCTCTTTTTCTTATTGGTCTAATCTATCTATGTGACTACCTTTTAACCAATCAATGGTATATACTTTGTTCTGATTTGGATTTTCATGTTATGTTATACCCTTGAGCCAGTTTTCAACCACCTTACTCAAAAAACCAAATCATAAAAAGCCTTCAAAACACTTTGCAATAAACCGATGATGCCTTAGCTTTTCCTCTCATAGTCAAGTGCAACTTTAGGGACTAACATCTTTTGGCGCCATTGCTGGGGATGAAGAAACAAATATATCTTCCCTAGGGAAACGACAAGATCATATTCAAATCTTGATGGTGAACAAGACTTTGGACATTATTTAAGACTGTGATTTTTCACCTGGCGACTCCTCTGTGGTAATTATGGCTCCTAAAAGAGAAGGTAAAGGACCTAAAAATCCTCTAAATTCTTCATGATCTACTAAGAGACCAGTAACCAGAAAAATTCCAGATCCTGAGCCTATTGCAGCAGTTCCAGACCCTGAAAAGCTACTAAGAAAAACTAAGGTTGTTTCTAGGCAACCCTCTCTCTCAAAGGGAAAATTGTCTTCAGAAAATTTTCAAGGATAGTCCTCTAAAATCACCTAAACCCAAGCAGATGAGGAGATAATTCCTGAAGGAGAAGTCAAACCTATTGTTGAGCTCGCTACAGTTTCTTTCCCTTCAACTATCTCAGAATTAAATCTTGAACAATGAAAGCTACTTACCGAACTCATTAAACGGGAATATTCAAACATCCTACCTATGAATGAAACTTTGACAGGTCACAACACATATATTAAGAGTGAACCAGAGATACCCTCATCATCTCTTGGATCTCTCTCATCTGAAGATTTTAAATCACATTATTTTTCTTTTGAAAATCCTTTGTTTTTGGGCCCTTCATCTGATCATAGTCCATAAGGAAAATCCTTATCTGCTAAAGATCAAGATTCAGTGAAAGTACAGTTAAGTTGTCATACACAAAGGATAGTTTCACCTCCAACATCACCAATCTTGCTTAATCCCAAAACCCAAACACCAAAGATAGCAAATATTGTTGCAGACAGAATGGATGAAATTTTTGCAGCAAGGTATGCCCCTTTGATTCTTCCACAAGTCTTGTTTTCCTTTCCAACAAATTATTATATGAGATACTTTCCTAGATTCAATGGATATGGAGCAGTTACTACTGAAGAGAATTTGAGTTTATTCTATAGTTTTGCAGATAATTTCAATGTAGAGCATGCAGATGTGTGGATGAGATTGTTCGTGCAGAGTCTAAATGGTGAAGCAAGAAAGTGGTTCAGGAGTTTGCCACCTAATTCAATTGTTGATATTGTTGCCTTGGATGATACCTTTCTTAAACACTGGGGAGACAAGAAAGACTTTTTATATTATATCATTGAATTTGGTTCTTTAAAAAGGAAGCAAGGTGAATCGATACCTAATTTTACCAAAAGATTCAACCAGATTTATGGTAAAATTCCAGATGAGATTAAACCTTCAGAGACATTAGCTAAAATCACTTTTACCAATGCTTTCGATGCTGAATTTTCCTTGTTTCTTAGAGAGAGAAGGGATGCTACCCTCAACTTGATGCAAGATGTTGCTATTGAGCTATAATCAAACATATTAGTAGCAGACAAATTGAAGTCTAGGAGTGATAGAGATAGGAAAAAGAAAAAAGAAGAGTTGCCTTCATTTTCTAATACAACATCTGATTCTAAGATGGATGAAATGGATAAGATGTTGAAAACTCTAATAGCTGAGATGGAAAGGTTAAATATGGAACAAAAACAACCTAGTAGACCTGCATAGGAGGGTGGATACAAAAATCAGAATCAGTTCAAGAGGCCAAACAATGCACCTCAAATCTTACCAAGGGAAAGAAAAAATCAAGATGATCAAAAGGTTTTACCTCCTTTTCAGAATAATGCAGTAGATGAGGAAGAGGATGAATATGAAAAAGAAGAAGACCCTACATTTCCTCTAAATGATTCTGAATCATCTCCTATGCATTTGAGACAACATGATTATGAATATGCCTTGATTTCAAATCAGTTTGAGCAAGGAGATGAAAATGAGATTGTCCAAAAAGAACCAAAAAGGAAGAAATACAATCTCAGATCTAGTTCAAGTGCACCTAAAGTGGATACACCTATTTCCAAAAAGAAGGCCAGTACTCGAGTTAAAAAAAGAAACATTAAAGAAAGTCCTAAGATTCAGGATGATCAACCATTGAAGCACCCTGCCAAGGTTAGCACTGCAGATATAAAGGAACCATAAAAGAGTGTTTCTTCTTTCAGTCTAGAACATGAAATCAAAAAAATCAAGATTTCAGTGCCATTATTAGAGCTCATGAAAACATAACCCTTTAGAAAGATTGTCCTCAAGGCTCTATAGTCTCCAGCTCAAGTTACCTTTTCAGATGCAATCAATCTAGAAGATGAAAACCCTGCTGTAACTATTGGACCTCACATTGAAGACAAAATCAATGCCTCTCCCCCATTCTACATTTCATTAAATTTCCATGACAAGATATTGCACAATTGCCTAATGGATTCTAGTGCCTCACATAATGTCATGCCTAAGGTGGTGATGGAAGATTTAGGGTTGGATATTACTAGACCATACCATGATCTATATTCTTTTGACTATAATAAAGTCAAATGCCTTGGAATTATGAAATATGTGGTTGTCACTCTTTCCCAATTACCTATGAAAAGTGTGGTATTAGATGTTATTGTGGCTGACATACCACCAAAATTTGGAATGCTTCTTTCAAGATCTTGGGCCAAGAAGGTAGGTGGTACTTTACAGATGGATCTTAGTTATGCAACCATACCTGTTTTTGGTGGGGAACAACAGAGATTATACAGAGAAGTGATGTTGGATTATCTAGTAAGTGATCATGAAAACCCCACTAATCATCCTATATATGTTGTAGAAGATGATTTTGGTTCTTCTATTTTCCATATGAGTGATGAGATGGAAAAAGTATCAATTAGGAAGACAACAAATGCAGTTGAGGATAGTGAAAATAATTTTGTTTGGAAAATGTATTTTGATGGAGCGTGTTCTAGAGAAGGTTATAGAGCTGGGATTGTGTTCATATCCACTACCAAGGAGGTTATTCCTATGTCATATAAACTTGAATTTGACACCACCATAACATCAGTGAGTATGAAGCCTTGATGTTAGGTCTGAAAGTTGCTAAAGATATGGGTATAGATAAGTTTTCTGTCTTTGGAGATTCATAACTAATTATTCACCAGATCAAAAATATATATCAAACCAAACAACAAAGGTTTAAACTATATAGAAATGAGGTGTGGGATTATGTGGATAATTTATTTTTGGCATTCAATATTACTTTTGTGCACATAAATTTATATCAGCAGGCTGACTCTTTGGCACTTGCAGCTAGAAATTTTAAAACTCCAATGTTTCCTAATCTGAAGTTTGAAGTTGAGATCAGACACAGACCCTCAATACCAGATAATATAAAACATTGGTAGGTCTTTAAATATGATGAGGAAATTCAAAGATTCTTGAAAACTATTGAAGATTTTTCTAACATTTCAATAGATCAGGATGATGAAAATGGTGAAGCAGAAATACATGTTGCAGAGGTCCTTCAAGATGCTGTTGTTGGGCACAAAATCAATGAACTGAAGACAAACCATCTGCCTAAAGGTTTGGTTCCACTAGAGAGGTTGTTCGAACACAATGATGTTTCCACGAAGGTTGTTATCCAAATAGAAGAAACGGATGTAGTGGACTGCGACATCAGTCCTTATACAAATCCCAGGTTGGTCAAAATATCTAAGAAATTGTCACAGAAATAGAGAAGAACATATGTCGAGATAATGAAGAAATATTCAAATATATTTGCCTGGTCTTATGAAGATTTGAAAGTGTTTGATACATAGATCATACAACACAAAATTCCTCTGAAACCTGGGTCTAAACCTGTTAAGAAAAAGTCTAGGAAATTTAATTTTCTACTGTTACCTATAATAGAAAAGGAGTTGAAAAGACTATTAGAAGCCAAAATCATAGTGCCACTGAGATACAGTGAATGGGTATGCAACCTTGTGCCTTTCAGGAAGAAGAACAGAGAGATAAGGCTTTGTGTGGACTTTAGGAATTTGAACAGGTGCTCCTTGAAATAAAATTATCCATTACCAAAAAGGGATCATATCTTATAGAGAGTTGTTGGTGTTGTTGGAGCCGCCCCTGTTTTTCTAGCCCGTCACAAATTTCATTTTTAATCCTTTAAATCTAAAAAATGGTTTTCATTTTTCCCTCTGAGATATCTAGATCTCTGAAGCTTTATCATGTGAGCAGCGATGATTTTTCTACTCTCGAAACAAGTCCTACCTTTCATAAAAATGTTTTCTCTTTTTGTTCTACTTCGGGATCTCGCAGGTCAGATACTATAAATCATGTAGGTCACACGTCCCGAGTCACGAAAAGGTGAAATTGCTTTAACTTTTCACTCCAGACAGTAACGAGGGTAAATTTTTTTCCTAACTCATGATTAAACGTCGTCGGGGTTTCGCGCCTCAGCATTCACTAAACCCAAAAATTTATTATCATAGCCCCGATAGCCGAGAACACGAGGTCCTTATTTGAGTAACTCATGTCAACGTTAAGGGTAAAAGATAAACCATGGTAAAAGATTCTCTTGGCATTTCGCCACTCAGCGTTGTCCCTTTTGAAAGTTTCACCGTCTAAACTTTGACTCGTGAAGTCACGATGCAGTTATAACGTAATTAATTGATCGCTTAATCCAAGATTATCTTTCCTTTTAATTAAGTCATGTTATCGCGATCTTGTGATTTCACAGCTCGACATGTAAATCTCCCAGAAACTTATCTTCGAAGCTCCGAGTCGCGATATGGTGAATATAATAATTATAAAATTAATCGAGCCCCAAATCACGATTACCTTTTCATTAATCAAATCGATCTTCACAGTCTCGGATGTTAGAAATTCAAAGTGTTAAAACAGAACCCCCGATATAATGAGTACTGAAATATTGATTAACGTTGGTAAGATTGGATTAATTAAGCTAAATCAAGACATATCCCACATTTCGATGCTTTCACGATTCATGAGGTATCCTTTTCTCTCCATACGCCAACTAATTTTTAAACCACCAAAATTTATGACATTAATGAGGAAATAGGGTAAATCTATGAATATAAGATCAGATTTTTATGGCAAAAATTTATTTCTAAATATGATTTGACAGACTTGTTCTGAAAGGTACTGAGTTTTCAAATATATATATGAGCTATGGTTTATTATAAGAAATTCATTTCATAGTACGCAGAGCATATTATATCTGATTAAACTGACTTCTATAAGTATATGCAGTTATATCACAGAAGAGCTAAAACACAAGCTTTAGCCATGGCTCCGTGAAAAGCATCAAAGGTGAATGTTGAGGTTTGGGGACAAGGCTCAGACAATGTCTCCGATACTTCACCCCAAAGTATCAACTCAGTCTCTAACTGGTCATATGTTTCAGATATTCTACAATCAGAATTGGTGGATTATTCCGACGACTCCGATGACAATGAAAGAGATGATATAACCACCAAGTACAAAATAGTCATCCAATCTGGAATGCACAAAGTAGCATCCAGGCCATGGTTGCTTCCATATTATGACATGGTCTGATGGGCGTTGGATCATGTGGACATACTGACCAGGACTATCATGAACGAGCAGAAAGTCACCATCGGGACTTTCAGGCTGGAAACTCTGCAATCCATGTATAAGCTGCTCGCGACGTCCGACCACATATATGGAGCTTCGTTTTTGGACGAGTTCAAGGAGAAGGAATGCGTACAGTATGATAAAACCATGTCCAGTTTGATAAAGGATTGGGTTTCGAACACCGCAAAGTTTAGAGCTGATAGCCACGACATATACTCAATCGCTTCTTTAGAACCACAGTACAAATATGTGGCCATGATGACATGTTGGTTATATGGGAAAGAGGACACATCACACTTTTTCCTTGCGTGGGTGCCTCTAATGTTTTAGGTAACCGAAGTTAGTTCCTTTAACTGGGCAAAGATGCTTTAAGATAGCTTGACCAATCGGGTCACAGAGTATTAGGAGAAGAAGGAGAATGGGAAGGCGTCGTCATTCTTCATGTCCGCATACATTATGGACGCAATTTGTTCTATGACACCATTTATATTAATGAGTTGGAGTTGGACTTCGGCTGAAGACGAACCCATACATGTATATCATGCAAAATTATGGGAAAATAAAGCGGAAAATTTTGCGTATGAAATTTTTAACTGGGTGATGGTGCCCCTGCATGTCGTCACTTTTGGCCACCCGCCACCCCGGATCTCGGACAACATAGTAACAAATTTGATCAGCATAGCAGATTGGTATGTGGAAGCATAATTCTCATACCTTAGAGTCTTCGGGGCTTCTGTTCCCCCACACGCACTGCCATTGTTCATTCTCGACAAGCTGGCTTGTTGCAAGGTTGCACATCAAACGATAATTGGCGGTGTAAGCAAAGAGCTTAAAGGGTACTCGAAGAAGGTATGGTCTTCTTTTCCTGTTCATTTGAATTCTTATTATTTATTAGATTTCGGGCATGCCAAAGTCGAGGCCGCAGCCCTGGAAGACCTAAATTTGGTCTCCATCGAATACAAGAAGCACGATCCGCAGAGGGTCGTGAGCAACCATTTGGCAAATTGCGGGCTCAAGAGATTTGAGCATGAGAATTCACCCTCGGATGACATTTTCCGAGGAGCAAGGTCCTATGAGGAGATTCTAGCCCGGATACAATCCTTGGCACCAGAGGAAAGAGCTGATGTTCTGAAGTTCCAGAAACATCGACATAGCTATCTTCCCGCAATGTTGCGAGGTGAGGGCCCGAGTACGTCGGAGGCGAAACAGAAGGATGCCGAAGGTTCTAAGGACGCGACTCCTAACCAAGGAAAACACCAAGACTAGGGGGAGCAAACGAAGAGTCTGGAAGTAGAGAAAAAGACTCTAGACCCGTCAAAGAAGCAGAGTCTGGAAGTAGAAATAAAGACTCCTGACCCGCCAAAGAAACAGAGTTCGGTCGCTACTCTGGGAAAATCTACGAAACAGATTGGGGAACCCATCACATCAGTTACCCCCTTGCAGTCGACGCAGGGAAATATCGATGCAGGATGGATATTCAATGAAGAATTGAGGCCCATAAGGGTGGAAGAACTCCCTCCTAATGAGTTTTTCTTCGATAAGAAGAGAAAGGCAGTAGTAAAAAGGGAATTCTACCAGGAAGGAGAGTCAACTGCCAAGAAGTATAAAGTTATAACTGAGGGAAAAGACAAAAATAATGAGAAATTCGCCACTGAAATAGCAGGGACACTAGGAGCATATGCCTCAGTGAATCAATTTTCAGTCGGGCTCTTAAAAAACCAACTTAAAAGAATCAATCGCCTCATTAGGACCCTTGAAGCCAGATTGGCCATAGCAACAGAGACTGCTAAATACCAGGCGAGCATAGGAATAGAGTAGGCCAGGTTGGCTGATAAGAACGAGATAGAGATGCTCAAAAATAAGCTTGAGCAAGCACAGCTGGTGGTCCGGGATGGTCGGATGCAAACTAGCCAGCAGAGGGATTTGATCAAACAGCTGCAGGCTAGGGTGGAGATCGACGAGAATAGAATGATAGACATCGGGATGTTAAAATCCCAGGCGATCGAGATTCGGAGCAAAGTCTCTGCGGCACAGCGAAATTTGCTCACCAAGGTGGAAGCGATCTGGGACAACTGTCTGTTGGTCAATCAGGTTTCCGAGAACTTATCTGCCAGAGAGAGGGATGCTAGAGCGGCTCGGGTTGCCTTCTAGGAGGCTGTGATAGCCATGAACAACAGGGTTTCGGCAGGTACTCCCAGGTTCACCATTTCAGAGAAAACCAAAGGAAACTTTCTATTAAAGGAATGGGAGCATAACATCACCGAAGGCAAGCAACAAGCCCAAAAGATAACAAATTCCTTAGAGGAGGCCTTTAATTCCATAGACAGCGAGCTGCTGGGCATTGACAGCAGAGGCAGTGCCGAGACATTGATGCAAATGAATGTGGAAAAGATCTCACTTGATCTGAAGGAAAAGGAAGAAAGAGATTCGGTCGATATCTCTCAAATGACTATGGTGGACATAGTCCAAGTAGATAAATGCATGATTAAACCCAGCGCGCGATTATGCACCATCGACATCATAGATGGACAGATGGAAGATAGGCTGCAATAGTTAGCACGAGAATGTTACTTCTTTGAAGCCAACTGTCAAGCAGAACCGTCGCGGCTAATATCTCAACTGGTTGAAAGATGTGTCGCCTATACCAAGCCTGTGCGACAACAAACATCTGGCACCAAGTGAAGACAGAGAAGGAGAAATGGAGTGATTGCTCTCCTCCCTGTCATAATCAAAATTTTGTGACTATTGAGATTCTATCTTATTTGTAAAATTGTATAAATATACCACAGAAAGAAATAAACAGGGCTGGACCTTTTTGTGTCGATTGTAACAGAGTTTTTTTTACATTTGAGAGTTAATACAAGCAAATCTAAATATTCTCAATTCCGTCACGACTGTGTTACAAGTTTGTTTCCTTGTATCTCATATTTCATTTCATTTCATATTCATAATTGATGTGCTTCGTTATAATTTAGTACGACCACTACTATAGTGAATGAATTTTGGTTTTCTGTAATTGTTTACTGTTTTTCCTCTGTACCAACTATCAGCGGGTGTAAGACCAGTCCACATTTGCAGGATTCTACACATATTCTCTGCTACATCGGTTATTTCCTTACATTTTTCCTCTTTTGTTTAAACGTGAGATTCTCCCTTGATAGGAGCCTTACACTATAGACAACTAAATGTTTTTCTCCCACCTCACACCTTTTATTAAAATATAATATAGTTACGGGAAAGAGCCTTTGATTTGCATCCCTATCTTACTCCTGAGCCATAAATTCTCTTTTATACGACCAAATTGAGACATCACTTAATCTCTTTATGAAGTTTTTCCTACTTTTACTATTCCTCCATGACTGTCCCTGTACCAACACATCCCAATATCGAACCCGGATTATCAAACCAAACGCACATCACCTTGAACCTTTTCGACACTATTCTTAAAACAACTAATAACCGGGTCGAACTTGAACATTCATGGGCAGCCATTGGACAAGATATAACTATCCCGGAACAGTTGGAAGCTAGACAACGTCAACGTATAAATCTTCCCTAGTTTCCTTTGCCGAAGGTTGACGTTTCTCCCTTCTCCATATTTTACCTACTTTCGAATGCCTTGACACTGTACTTCTAAGCCTTAAGTACAGACTCAGGAACAACATCTTTCTGGCACCGTTTCCGGGGATCGAAGTTACGAAATCTTTTTCCTTGGGAAAACGACATTTGTTTTTCGTTGAAAGTGTTACCCTTTGATAGTGAACAAAGAGTACGCACCTTTTAAGGCTTTATAATCTTTCACTTGGCGAATCCACTAACAATAAACTGGCATGTGGTCGAAGGAATACCAAACAAAACCCATATGGTAAGCAGATTATGCCCATTACCGATCCCGAAAAGATTCTAAAGGCGAGAGGCTCTCTTAAGCCAACCGCTGTAGTTTAAAAACTTAAAACCCCATCACTGAAGACTAAGAGTCCTTTTGAACCCTCAACTTTTCTCAGCCCTCTCTTTGATGCTAAAGATTCAACGCCAAGCTGCTCCGAGGTTAGGAGTGAGATTTGTCCGACGATCCCCTTAGTACACAAAGGAAAGGGCCCTCTTGAAAGTTCGTCAGTAGTTGACATACCAGCTTTCCTTCAGTTAAATTTCCCGACCTCACCAAGTTCAGAAGAGTGTGTTACACACTCGGTTTCCACACCCGTCGGTTCTCCTGATTTCATCTCTTGCAAATCCGAGGAACTGAGTCCTCGTGTTCCTTATCTTTCCTCTTTGTATTTTCCTCTTCGCGAAGAAAACAAAGAGTCGCTTTTAATTTTCCAAAACCCCCTTTATAACTTTCCACNCTGCCGGAGGAGGAGGTGGAGGGTTTATCAGAGGAGGAGGGGGAGGAGCCCCTCTAGGAGGAGCTGGAGGCCAAGGGCCTGCCCCCCCTCCCAGAGTTTTCGCGAAATTTGCAGCTAGATATGCTCCCTTAGTATTTCCCATCCCTCTGCACGACCTTCCCGAGAATTACATAAAAAATTTACTGAAGTTCACCGAGGAAGGGGATCTGACCGTGGCTGAACATATTAATTTCTTCGATCAATTTGTTGATATCCTGGGTATCGAACATGAGGACGTATACTTGAGACTTCTTGTCCAAACCTTCAAAGGCCAGGTCCGAACTTGGTTTCGGAGCTTACTTGCAGCATCTATCTTGTCTTATGACGCTTTGGAAGATGCTTTCCTCAGACAATGGGGTGAGAGAAAAGACCATATATATTATTTAACCAAATTTGGGTCTTTAAGGAAAAAGAACTCAGAAATAGTCATGGAATTTATTCAAAGATTCAACAAACTATATAATAAGATCCCAACCGAGGTTAAACCGTCCCAACCCACAGCCAAAGTGACTTTCGCTGGAGCTTTCGAACCGGATTTTGCACTCCTTTTGTGAGAAAGAAGGGGAGCCACCCTAAACCAAATGCAGGACAATGCGGTAGAAATAGAGTCTAATATGATGGCTTTGGGTAAGCTTAAAGCTAAATTAGAAATAGGAAACCAAGATACCAAACGCTTTAGAGAACAAGCAGGTCCTTCAGGGTCTAATAGATCTGCAGATGATAGGGTGTACGATATGGCCAGAGTGATTAAAGAATTGTCAAATAAAATATCTAGAATGGAGCTTGAATAGGACAAAGCTGACTTTTTCCCCAAAAAGGAGTTCAAGAGGAACCCCAACCCCCTAAACCAAAAAAGACAAATAAAAAATGAAGATCAAAAAATACAAGCTCCCTTAAAGAATGAAAATTTTATAGGAGCGAACGATTTTCAAGACTTCGGAGATTCAGATAATGATGTCACGAACTTCGGTGATGACTGCACTCAACCATATATGACTCGAGAAGACTATGAAAAATATATAAACACGCAACAACCATCGAATAAGGGAGAAGAAGGTGATCACACTGATCTCTGTGAATCCCAACTAGAAACTGAGATGATAATGGCTGAGTTTCAACCAAAGTACAACTTAAGATCTAAGAGTAAGACCACCTCAACTGCTCAACCCAAGAAAATCCTCCAAAGAGGTCAAGCTTATGAGCCTCCTTCGGAAGAGACCTTATTACCCAACAACAAAACTAAATTAGTAAGCACTCAGGAGTCCGAGGTGGAAAAAGTTGAAACTCAAACACAAGAAACCGAACCAGTAAATAAAGTTATGTCTTCAACCAGGACCATGAGTGATAAAGCAGTCTAGACAAATAAGTCAGAAAGGAAGGATTCAAAAGTCTCAACCAAATAAACAGACAATGTGAGCGGAGCTTTCAGTTTTGAATATGAGATAAATAAAATTAAGATACCCATGCCTTTGGTAGAATTGGCAAAAAACCCCGTTTATCGGAAGCAGATTACCAAAGCGATGGGCGTCTCTGAGCTAGGAAGCTAGTCTGATGTTTTAAACCTGGAAGATGACAAACCTAACACCACCTTTGGTCCCCATTTCGAAGGGGCCAAAGACACCATTGCTCCCTTTTATATCACTCTGAATGTGTATGATCAACTGCTACACAATTGCATGTTAGACTCTAAAGCCTCCCATAACGTTATGCCCAAGATTATTATGGACAAGTTGGGTCTCCAGATCACCAGACCTTATGGAGATCTGCACTCTTTTGAATCAATAAGGGTTAAGTTTATGGAGATGATAAAATATCTGGTAGTTACCTTGGCGCAGGTACCGGTTAAGAGTATCTTGATGGATGTGGTTATCACAGATATTCCCCCTAAGTATGGCTTGTTGTTATCTAGGTCATGGGGAACCAAGTTGGGGGGTTCTCTTCATTTGGACATGACGTATGCCACAATTCCTGTGTTCGGTGGTCAGTTCACTTGGTTGTACAGAGAAACGAGATTAGCATATACAGTGAGTGACCCTCAAAACCCAAACAATTTCCCTATTTACATCGTGGACCAAGATCTAGGAAATTGCATCTTGTCTTTTGATGATGGTTTGGATGGTTGTCCAGAGGAAATCGATATAGAGTGAGAAGAGTCAAGTCACATGACAGAGGATCTGTGTAACACCGGAGTCTGGAAAATGTATTTTTTCAGTTCTTTATCTTCTGAAGGGGCGGGTGCAGGAGTGCTTTTAGTGGCTCCCGAAGGTAAATTCATTGTTCCTTTCTCCTACCGACTGTAGTGGGACATAGATTACACTAACAATGTATGCGAATATGAAGCATTGATATTAGGATTAGAGGCTGCCAAGAAGCTAAATATAAGTAACCTGGAGGTATATGGTGATGCTGAGTTAATAGTCAAACAAATAAACTGACAGTACCTAGCCAAGCATCCCAGACTAAGAACATACAGAAATTGTGCTTGGGATCTCATGGAAAATTTTTTCTCATTCAGAAATTTCCATTTTACCCCTCGTGCAGAGAATCTACATGCCGATGCATTGGTAAAGGCAGCTTCAACCTTCTCTCCTCCCACAACTTTCAAATTGAAGTATCACATTGAAATCAGATACAAACCCTCTATACCAGACAATATCCGACACTGACAGGTCTTTGAAGATGATGAAAAAATTAAGAAATTTCTTGCAGTAGTGGGTGAGTTCTCCAAAACTCATGCAGACCAAGAAAATCAAAATGACCCGATGTGGATCATGCAAGAAGGGGAAGATCCTAAAACCTTCTGAGAAAAAACTGTGGATCATCGTATGATGATCCTTAAAAACAACCAGATTCCGAAAGGATTAATTCCTTTAGAAAGAATTTTTTATCAGAATGACGTACCTGTAAAATCCACTTTGCAGCCCCAACCAGAAGAAGTGGAGGACTGTGATATAGGAAGTGAAAAAGAATCCAGGGTGGTAAAAATATCCAAGTTCCTCCCTCCCGAAATGAAAGTTAAGTATAAAGACCTACTCAGACAGTATAAAGATGTTTTCGCCTGGTCTTACGATGAGCTAAGAATGTATGACACTTCCATAATTGATCACAAGATACCTTTGAAGCCTGGGGTCAAACCGTTTAGGAAAAAGCTTAGACAGATTAACCCCATTTTGTTACCTGTGATCGAAAAATAAGTTAAGAAACTTTTAGACATGAAAATAATCATGCCTCTGAGATACTCGGATTGGGTAGCAAACCTGGTCCCAGTCAGGAAAAAGAGTGGGGAAATCAGACTGTGTGTGGATTTCCGAAACTTAAATAAGTCGTCTCTCAAGGACAATTATCCGCTGCCCAAAATGGACCATGTGTTAGAAAAAGTTGTTGGAGCAAACCGAATGTCTATGATAGATGGGTTCTCTGGTTATAATCAAATCDCYATGAATGAACAAGACAGGGAAAAAACTGCTTTCACCACACCATGGGGTACGTTTATGTATGACAAAATGCCTTTTGGTTTGATGAATGCAGGGGCCATATTCCAGCGCGGTATGGACATCGCTTTCATAGGAGAAAGGGACAAGTTCGTAGTCATTTACCTCGATGATTTGACGGTTTTCTCTAAAACCGATGAAGAAAACTTGATCCATCTTAAACAAACTTTCGAAAAATGCCGCAGGTTTGGTCTATCCTTGAACCCAAAGAAATCACATTTCGCTATGCGGGAAGGTAAGATTTTGGGCCATATCGTATCTAGGGATGGAATCAGGATTGATCCTAAGAGGATTGAAGCAATAAATACTATAAATATTCCTAGAAATATAAAAGAGATTCAATCTTTCTTAGGAAGAATAAATTTTTTACGAAGGTTTATCCCCAATTTCGCTAAGATTGTCAAATTGATCACAGGGATGTTGAAGAAAGACAGCGGAGTAAATTGGACAACCGAGGCTAGAGCATCGTTTGCACATATTAAAAAAGTCATAAGCGAGGCACTTGTGTTAGCAAGCCCACAATATCTTAAAGATTTTCTTATATTCTCATTTTCCTCTGAACATACTATCGCCACAGTGCTCCTACAAAAGAATGAAGAAGGATTCAAACAACCGATCACGTTTTTTAGCAAGAGCCTTAGAGACATAGAACTGAAGTATGACATAATAGAAAAACAGGTGTACACAATGGTAAAAGCACTAAAGGAATTCAGAACTTATGTACTTATTCAAAGATAATCACGTACGTGCCTACCAGTTCTGTGAAAGATATATTGGTACAACCAGACAGTGACGAAAAAAGAGGGCGATGGCTCGCTAAAATCCAAGAATTCGATCTGGAAGTTAAACTGACCAAATTGATAAAAGGGAAAGGCCTGGCCAAACTCTTAGCAGAGTCAAATTTCAGAGCCCTTGATATCAATTTCCTGCAGAAAAGTGACGAAGACACAGACCTAAACGAGTTGAATGAAGAAACAAGTCCAAACAAGATCGAAGAAAATTTCTTATCATCGGGCTGGTACAGAGACATAGTGTCATACCTGCTAACTCTAAAATGCCCAAATGAACTATCACCGTCCAAAGCCAGAAATTTGAAACTCCATGCAGTTAAATATTGTATCGCCGAAGGTCAACTATATTGGAAGGATCCACTTGGTTTCCTATTAGTCTGTTTAGTCGAATCGGAAACTCAGCGAGTTATAGATGAATTTCATGAGGGAGTCTGTGGGGGGCATCACGCATGGAGAGCTATAGCTTACAAGATCTTGAGGGATGGGTACTACTGGACGAAACTCTTTTCGGATGTCAATGCCAAAGTGTGTGCCTACAACCCTTGTCAACTATTCGTAGGTAAATAGAAGCTCTCGGCTCTACCTCTAGTTCCAGTCAAAGATGAAGCCCCATTTCAGCAATGGGGTCTAGACTTCATAGGGGAGATTAATCCCCATTTCAGTGCTCAACATAAGTGGATCTTAACAACTACAGATTATTTTACTAAGTGGGTGGAAGCCATTCCAACCAAAAGGGCAACAGACTTGGTGGTAATCGATTTCTTGGAAGATAATATTTTGTCAAGATTCGGTTGTCCCCGAAAGATAGTTACTGACAATGCCCAGGCCTTTAAATCTATGGCTATGATCAGCTTCTGTCAAAAGTATAACATTGTTCTTGGCCATTCCACAGCATATTACCCTCAATGGAACTGATTGGCCGAGTCATCTAACAAGAGCCTGGTAAATATAATCAAGAAAGTATTGGATGAAAATAAAAGGTCTTAGCATGTGCACTTAAAATATGCATTATGGGCAAATTGCATCAGCACTAAAAGGTCTATCAGCATTTCACCATTTCAAATGGTCTATGGCACAGATGTTGTTCTACCTATAAACCTAGCACTACCAGTAATGAAGTTATGGCAAGATCAAAACGAAGAACCCAATCATGTAACCAGGAGAATTAATTAGCTGATTGAGGTTCAACAACATAGATTCGAAGTTGATGAAAGGATGCAGAAGTACCAATATGACATGAAATCATTGTTCGACCACAAAGCAAAGGACAGAGAATTCCTTCCAGGTGATTTAGTGATAAGATGGGATGCAAGAAAGGAAGAAGCAGCGAAG
>JASDQU010103047.1:46409-60507 GCA_032191745.1 Picea mariana
AGAATTAATTAGCTGATTGAGGTTCAACAACATAGATTCGAAGTTGATGAAAGGATGCAGAAGTACCAATATGACATGAAATCATTGTTCGACCACAAAGCAAAGGACAGAGAATTCCTTCCAGGTGATTTAGTGATAAGATGGGATGCAAGAAAGGAAGAAGCAGCGAAGCATGGTAAATTTGACCACCTCTGGTATGGACCATTCAGGGTCTTGGCTTCAGAAGGAAAAAATTCCTTCCTACTAGAAAATATAGATGGAGAATTCCTCAACGCCCCTATCAACGGGCGGTATATAAAGCATTACATGATGTAACAGTCGCCAGATTCAAAAAAAAAATTAATAATAAAAAATAAAAATAAATAAATAAATAAAATAAAATTTATTATATATATTTTGTGTACATATACGTATTTTCATCTAAACATTTCTTTTGATTTTCTTTTTTTCGTTCATGAACTTTCAACACATTTCGAATAAGATTCGTATTTTTCTTTTTACAGGATTCTAGCTACATGCAAAACAAGCAGGAAAAGTGATCTGAAAGTCAGTGTCAGAAATAAATCGGCATAAATAGGTGATACCTAAAGTAGTTTCATATTGCACAAAGAAAGTGAAAGGAAAAGGTAAAAACGAGATTTCTCAAAGGACATGTTATTAAAGACTGTTAAAGAAAACCGAGGTAACGCCATTCAAACTGCAATATCAGCTGAACTGATAGATAACAGAGTTGTTTCTTGGTTTGATAATCTTCAAAAAATGTAAGACAATTTAAGCGAATTCGCCCAATCTAAAAAAGGTCAGTCAAAGCCAAATTATCCTTGGAAAATCTACAAAAATCAATTTTGATTTGTTTGACCTCTGTATTTCCAGTTAGTAAATCACTACCTGGCATCGTTTCTATTTTCAGGCTTACCTTTTAGAAAGTCACCATCTTTCTGTCTCATATACGAAGGGATAAATTTTTTTCGTTCCAACCTTGTGAGCTTCAAAGCAGATTGTGGAAAGAAAGCAGGTCTTCACAACTGCTCGATCCCCTGCTAAGCGAAGGAATGTTTAGAGTGATTCTAACTTTCCTATGGTTTTCAACGACATCAGAGGATTGAATCTTTCTCAAATAGGATGCCCTTAAATAGTTATTTTCCTTTTTCTACCCAAGAACGAAGATATGGTGAAGGTCAAGGGAAGGTTGGTACTGAGTAATCAAAGTAAGTTGACAGACCTATAATGCAAAATATTACACATATATCAGCCCTGATACACAATGATTGCCCCCATCTTCGCGCTCTAAAAAGCAAATTATAAGATAGGTGGTGAAAGGAAATTTAGAAATGATTTCCCCCACCTAGTCCAAGAGACGATGAAAGGAAATTCATAAATGATTTCCTTCGTCTCAAAATTTAAATGCATGAATATATTCCGAAGTGGTGAAAGGAAATTCAGTAAAATGGATCAGATAACTTCACCGGGGTACTGAACAGGATCACTGGCAGTGAAGCAATGTCTGGGATATCTGTAATGTTATACATGAATATCACTCTACTCTAGTAACCAATGCTTTTTAAAACCTGATCCACATCCCAAATTCAAACGAGACTCCCCAATTAAAAAACATATAATCTTATTCTTTTGGTGCAAGCCGATAGCTGCAAGATCTATTGGGTCTCCTAGGACTGTTTCGATTGTCTTAAAACACACCTAAATTTAGTAGCTGGAAAGGGAAAATTGTGAAAGGGACTACAACTATGCTTAAAAAAATATTTGATTTTGTAAAAGCTTTCCAAGGGAAAGAACGAAGTCTTTTTCCCCCTTCAGTACCCTCTTCTCGGGAACCTTTTCACCTGATTGAGCTTTTGACTCCATTTACCCAATATTGGCATGTGGTCTACTGTTCTTCCCGCCTCACAAGAAGGTGGGATCCCTAGTTGGAGCCTATGTTGGAGCCGCCCCTATTTTTCTAGCCCGTCACAAATTTCATTTTTAATGCTTTAAATCTAAAAAATGGTTTTCATTTTTCCCTCTGAGATATCTAGATCTATGAAGCTTTATCACGCGAGCAACAATGATTTTTATACTCTCGAAACAAGTCCCACCTTTTGAAAAAATGTTTCCTCTTTTTGTTCTACTTCGGGATCTCGCATGTTGGATACTACAACTCATGTAGTTCATATGTTCGGAGTCACGAAAAGGAGAAATCGTTTTAACTTTTCACTCCAGACAGTAACGAGGGTAAAATTTTTCCCTAACTCATGATTAAACATCGTCGGGGTTTTGTGCCTCAGCGTTCGCCAAACCCAAAAATTTATTATCATAGCCCCGATAGCCGAGAACACGAGGTCCTTATTTGAGTAACTCATGTCAACGTTAAGGGTAAAATCTAAACCGTGGTAAATGATTCTCTCGGCATTTCGCCACTCGGCATTGTCCCTTTTGAAAGTTTCACCGTCTAAACTCCGACTCGTGAAGTCACGATGCAGTTATAACGTAATTAATTGATTGCTTAATCCAAGATTATCTTTCCTTTTAATTAAGTCATGTTATCGTGATCTCGCGGTTTCGCAACTCGGCATGTAAATCTCCCAGAAACTTATCTTCGAATCTTCGAGTCACGATATGGAGAATATAATAATTATAAAATTAATCGAGCCCCGAATCACGATTACCTTTTCACTAATCAAATCGATCTTCGCAGTCTCGGATGTTAGAAATTCAAAGTGTTAAAATAGAACCCTCGATATAACGAGTACCAAAATATTGATTAACGTTGGTAAGATTGGATTAATTAAGCTAAATCAAGACATATCCCGTGTTTCGATGCTTGCATGATTCACGAGGTATCCTTTTCTCTCCATACGCCAACTGATTTTTAAACCACCAAAATTTATCACATTAATGAGGAAATAGGGTAAATCTATGAATATAAGATCGGATTTTTATGGCAAAATTTATTTTTAAATATGATTTGACAGACTTGTTCTGAAAGGCACCGAGTTTTCAAATATATATATGAGTTGTGGTTTATTATAACAAATGCATTTCATAGTACGCAAAGCATATTATACCTGAGTAAACTGACTTCTGTATGTATACGCGGGTCTATCGCAGGAGAGCTAAAACACAAGCTTCAGCCATGGCTCCGCAAAAAACATCAAAGGTGAATGTTGAGGTTTCGGGACAAGGCTCAAACAATATCTTCGATACTTCACCTCGAAGTATCAACTCGGTCCCTAACTGGTCATATGTTTCAGATATTCTGCAATCAGAATTGGTGGATTATTTCGATGACTCCGATGACAACGAAAGAGATGGTATAACCACCAAGTACAAAATAGTCGTCCAATCCATAATGCACAAAGTAACAGCTAGGCCATGGTTTCTTCCATATTATGACATGGTCCGATGGGCGTTGGATCATGTGGACATACCGACCAGGACTATCATGAACGAAAAGAAAGTTACCATCGGCACTTTCAGGCCGGAACATCTGCAATCCATGTATAAGCTACCCGGATGTCCGACCACATATATGGCGCTGAGTTTTTGGACGAGTTCAAGGAGAAGGAATGCGTACAGTATGATAAAACCATGTCTAGTTTGATAAAGGATTGGGTTTCAAACACCGTGAAGTTCAGAGCTGATAGCCATGGCATATATTCAATCGCTTCTTTAGAACCGCAGTACAAATATGTGGCCATGATGACATGCCGGTTATATGGGAAAGAGGACACATCGCACTTTTTCCTTGCGTGGGTGCCTCTAATATTTCGGGTCACTGAAGTCAGTTCCTTTAACTGGGCAAAGATTCTTTCAGATAGCTTGACCAATCGGGTCACAGAGTATCAGGAGCAGAAGGAGAATGGGAAGGCGTCGTCATTCTTCATGTCTGCATACATTATGGACGCAATTTGTTCTATGACACCATTTCCATTAATGAGCTGGAGTTGGGCTCCGGCCAAAGATGAACCCATACATGTATGTCATGAAAAATTATGGGAAAATAAGGAAGAAAATTTTTCATAAGAAATTTTAAACTGGGTGATGGTGCCCCTGCATGTCGTCATTTTTGGCCACCCGCTACCCCGGATCTCGGACAACATAGTAACGAATCTGAGCAGCATAGCAGACTGGTATGTGGAAGCAAAATTCTCATACCTTAGAGTCTTTGGGGCTTCTATTCCCACACACACTCTGCCATTGTTCATTCCTGAAAAGCTGGCTTGTCGCGAGGTTGCATGGCAAACGATAATTGGCGGTGTAAGCAAAGAGCTTAAAGGGTACTCGAAGAAGGTATGGCCATATTTTCCTGTTCATTTGAATTCTTATTCTTTATTAGATTTTGGGCATGCCAAAGCTAAGGCTGCAGCCCTGGAAGACCTAAATTTGGTCTCCATCGAATACAAGAATCACGATCCGCAGAGGGTCATGAGCAACCATTTGGAAAATTGCGGGCTCAAGAGATTTGAGCATGAGAATTCACCCTCAGATGACATTTTCCGAGGAGCAAGGTCCTATGAGGAGATTCTAGCCCGAATACAATCCTTGGCACCAGAGGAAAGAGCCGATGTTCTAAAGTTCTAGGAACATTGACGTAGCTGTCTTTCCGCAGTGTTGCGAGGTGAGGGCCCAAGTACGTCGGAGGCGAAACAGAAGGATGACGAAGGTTCTAAGGATGCAACTCCCGACCAAAGAAAACACCAAGATGAGGGGGAGCAAATGAAGAGTCCAGAAGTAGAGAAAAATACTCTAGACCCGCCGAAGAAGCAGAGTTCGGAAGCAGAAATAAAGACTCTAGACCCGCCAAAGAAACAGAGTCTGGTCGCTACTCTGGGAAAATCTGCGAAACAGATCAGGGAACCCATCACATCAGTTACCCCCTTGCAGTCGACATAGGGAAATATTGATGCGAGATGGATATTCAATGAAGAATTGAGGCCCATAAGGGTGGAAGAACTCCCTCCTAATGAGTTTTTCTTTGATAAGAAGAGAAAGGCAGTAGTAAAAAGGGAATTCTACTAGGAAGGAGAGTCATCTGCCAAGAAGTATAAAGTTATAACTGAGGGAAAAGACAAAAAGAATGAGCAATTCACCACTGAAATATCAGGGACACTAGGAGCATATGCCTCAGTGAATCAATTTTCAGTCGGGCTCTTAAAAAACCAACTTAAAAGAAAAAATCGCCTCATTAGGACCCTTGAAGCCAGATTGGCCACAACAACAGAGACTGCTAAAGACCAGGCGAGCGTAGAAATAGAGTAGGCCAGGTTGGTCAATAAGAACGAGATAGAGATGCTCAAAACTAAGCTCAAGCAAGCACAGCTGGTGGTCTAGGATGGTCGGATGCAAGCTAGCCAGCAGAGGGATTTGATTGAATAGCTGCAGGCTAGGGTGGAGATCACCAAGAACAGAATGATAGACATTGGGATGTTCAAATCCCAGGTGATCGAGATTCGGAGCAAAGTCTCTGCGGCACAGCAAAATTTTCTCGCCAAGGTGGAAGTGATCTGGGACAACTGTCTGTTGGTCAATCAGGTTTCCGAGAACTTATTTGCCAGAGAGAGGGATGTCGGAGCGGCTCGGGTCGCCTTCCACGAGGCTGTGATAGCGATGAACAATAGGGTTTCGACAGGTACTCCTAGGTTCACCATTTCAGAGAAAACCAGAGGAAAGATTCTATTAAAGGAATGGGAGCATAACATCACCGGAGGCAAGCAACAAGCCCAAAAGATAACAAATTCCTTAGAGGAGGCCTTTAATTCCATAGACAACGAGCTATTGGGCATTGACAGCGGAGGTAGTGCTGAGACATTGATGCAAATGAATGTGGAAAAGATCTCACTTGATCTGAAGGAAAAGGAAGAAAGAGATTCGGCCGATATCTCTCAGATGACTATGGTGGACATAGTCCAAGTAGATAAATGCATGATTAAACCGAGCGCGCGATTATGCGCCATCGACATCATAGATGGATAGATGGAAGATAGGCTGCAGCAATTAGCACAAGAATGCTACTTCTTTGAAGCCAACTGTCAAGCAGAACCGTTGCGGCTAATATCTCAACTGGTTGAAAGATGTGTCACCTGTACTGAGCCCGTGCGACGACAAACGTTTGGCACCAAGTGAAGACAGAGAAGGAGAAATGGAGTGATTGCTCTCCTCCCTGTCATAATCAAAATTTTGTGACTATTGAGATTCTATCTTATTTGTAAAATTGTATAAATATACCACAGAAAGAAATAAACAGGGCTGGACCTTTTTGTGTCAATTGTAACAGAGTTTTTTTTACATTTGAGAGTTAATACAAGCAAATCTGAAGATTCTCAATTCCGTTACGACTGTGTTACAATTTTGTTTCCTTGTATCTCATATTTTGTTTCATTTCATATTCATAATTGATGTGCTTCGTTATAATTTAGTACGACCACTACTATAGCGAATGAATTTTGGTTTTATGTAATTGTTTACTATTTTTCCTCTGTACCAGCTATCAGCGGGTGTAAGAACAGTCCACATTTGCAGGATTCTACACATATTCTCTGCTACATCGGTTATTTCCTTACATTTTTCCTCTTCTATTTATACGTGAGATTATCCCTTGATAGGAGCCTTACACTATAGACAGCTAAATGCTTTTCTCCCACCTCACACCTTTTATTAAAATATAATACAGTTACGGGAAAGAGCCTTTGATTTGCATCCCTATCTTACTCCTGAGCCGTAAATTATCTTTTATATGACCAAATTGAGACAACACTTAATCTCTCTCTAAAGTTTTTCCTACTTTTATTGTCCCTCCATGACTGTCCCTGTACCAACACAGCCCAATATCGAACCCGTATTATCAAACCAAACGCACATCGCCTTGAACCTTTTCGACACTATTCTTAAAACAACTACTAACCGGGTTGAACTTGAATGTTCATGGGAAGCCATTGAACAAGATATAACTATCCAGGAACAATTGGAAGCTAGACAACATCAACATAGAAATCTTCCCTAGTTTCCTTTGCCGAAGGTTGACGTTTCTCCCTTCTCCATATTTTACCTACTTTCGGATGCCTTGACATTGTACTTCTAAGCCTTAAGTACAAACTCAGGAACAATAGGTGTGAAGAGGATATTTATGGTTGATGTATACTCAGGGTACAATCAAATATCAGTAATGGATGAAGATAAAAAGAAAACAACTTTTACCACTCCATGGGGCACTTTTATGTACGAAAAGATGCCCTTTGGACTGATGAATGCAGGAGCCACATTTCAAAGGGCTATGGATATTGCTTTTATTGGTGAAAAAGATGAGTTTGTGGTTATTTGTCTCAACGACATCACTGTATTTTCAACATCTAATGAAGAACATTTACAACACTTGAAGAAGACTTTTGAGAAATGCAGAAGGTATGGCATATCACTTAATCCTAAAATATGACACTTTTCCATGGAGGAAGGAAAGATTTTAGGACATATTGTTTCCCCTGAAGGTATTGAAATAGATCCAGAAAGATTCAAGGCTATCCAACAAATAGATATTCCGAGAAACAAGAAGTCTATTCAGTCCTTCATTGGTAAAATTAATTTTTTGAGGAGGTTTATACCTAATTTTGCAGAGATTATAAAATACATCATTGACACGTTGAAAAAGGATGCAGAAATTAAGTGGATACCTGAAGCTAAAAAATATTTTGAAAGAATTAAGCATGCTCTTTTTCAAGCCCCTATTCTCATTAGTCTAGATTATTCCAAAGGATTCATGATTTTCTCATTTGCATCAGAGAACACCATAGTTGTTGTCCTCCTGCAAATAAATGAGCAAGGATATGAGCAGCCCATCTCCTTCTTTATCAAAACCCTCAGAGACTCTGAATTGAAGTATGACATAATGGATAAATAGGCTTATGCCCTGGTAAAGGCTCTGAAGTCCTTTAGAGTATATATCCTTCAATCTGAGATCACAACTTATGTCCCAAGCAGTGTAGTCAAAGAAATATTGGTTCAGCCTGACTGTGAAGGAAAGAGAGGAAAATGGATAACAAAAATCATGGAGTATGATCTCAGCATAAAGCCTACTCAACTAATAAAAGGTCAAGGCCTTGCCAAATTAATGACATAATCTAATTGCAAAGAAATTGGGTTGTACCATCTTTCAGACAAGACACAGGATTCTTCTTTCCAGATTGAAGAAACAAATTCACAGATAAACAACAAGTATGTTTCTTCACCATGGTACAAATATATCGTATTTTTTCTGCTGAATTTTCAATCTCCCCAGAGTTGGATAAATAAAAAATTAGATCATTAAATTTAAGAGCATTGAAGTATTGAATTATTGATCAGATCTTAGTCTGGAAAGATCCTAATGGTTTCTTGTTGAGGTGTGTCGATGAAAAAGAAGTTGAACAATTTTTTTATGATCTACATCATAGTGTGTGCAGAGGCCATCACCATTGGAAGGATAATGCCTTCAAGATTCTTAGGGAAGGCTATTATTGGCCTGTTCTATTCTCAGATATTTTTTCTTGGGTTAGGGCATGTGAACCCTGCCAGAAATTTGCTGGAAAGAAGAAACTTATGTCTCTGCCTTTAAAACCAATCATCACTCATGGACCATTCCAATAGTGGGGCTTGGATTTCATCGGAGAGATCAATCCTTCATCTTTAGGACAACATAGATGGATCCTTACAGCCACTGATTACTTTACGAAGTGGATCGAAGAAATTTCAACTCATAATGAAACAGACAAGGTAATCATGGACTTTCTAGAAGGATATATTTTTTCCAGGTTTGGCTGTCCTAAAAAACTAGTCACTGATAATGCACAAGATTTTAAATCAAATTCCATGATTGAATTCTACAATAAGTATAGTATCAAATTGGTTCATTCTACTCCCTACTACCCCCAAGGGAACCGGTTAGCAGAATCTTCCAATAAGACTCTGATAAGGATTGTAAAAAAACTATTGGCATACAATAAAAAATCATGGGATTCCAAGTTAAAGTTTTCCCTATGGGCCGATCGTATTAGCAACAAGAAGTCTATTGGGACCTCTCCTTTCTAGATGGTACATGGGACATAATCTATTCTTCTAACTCAATTGGGCCTGCTAGTTTTAAAGTTTTTACAAGAAGAGTTAGAATAACCCAGCGATCTCCAAAGGAGAATCTTTCAGATGATTGAAGTTCAGCAGGTCAGAGAACAAGTGAATCAGAAAGTCGTTGCTCACTAGAGCAAAGTAAAGGCTACATTCGATAAGGGAAATAAGAAAGATGTTTTCAATGAAAAATATTTGGTGTTAAGGTGGGATGCCAGGAGAGAGGATAAAGAAAAACATGGTAAGTTTGATAACCTATGGTATGGTCCTTTCAGAATAGACAAGTTAATGGGCAATAACACTTTTCTCCTACATAATTTAGACAACACAAAAACTTTTGGAGGCCTAGTGAATGGGAGGTTCTTGAAGCACTATTTTCTCTAAAGACTCATCAGGTTTTCAGTTAGTACAATAGGTTTTATTTTTAATAAAGAATCCATACACCCAATGGAATTGTTTTTATAGTTATGTTGCGAATAAATACTGACAGATGCAGGGAGATCAGTGAATCAAAAATAAAGGAAAAGGCATTAGTCTAAAGTTTTTGGAGTTTATTATCAAACTCCATCCCCAGAAGGAGCTAGTGTTAGTCTCTAATTTTGATTTTGATATAGTGAGAAATCCTAATCCTAAAACCCTCCTACCTACACTTCATTATCTATTTCCATTTGATTTAAATCATTGCTTTTAGCTGGTTATGGTTTACATTTTATCTTTTTGGATAATTTCTTTAAGTTTGGAGTTATAAAACATGGTTTTGAATGATGTGTCACTTCATATGTCTGTTTGAACTTTACAAATTCAAATTATGCTAAATCATTTAAAGCGCTACTGGAATAACATTATTCCCATAGCACAAATACAATCTTTCCTTAATATGCGCCCGCCACCCAGATTTCGTTATGATTACCTAGAACGAGGACTAAGAGTTCACATGTGTCCCACGATGACTCTCGAATCATTTGATGATTCAAACCTTTCCATGATCAGACTACTCTGTACCCACAAATGAATCTTTTCAAACCATTCAATTCCCAAAGATTATGATTTGAAACAGTCACTCATCGTAATGATTTTGTTGAATTTTAAGCACAGATGTTTTCTCAGGAGAATGGTTATATATTAACTGATTACAGGTAGCATATTCAGAATCTCAGCAATGCTAGTTGTAGTAGCGTGTTTCGATGGCGCCTAAGGGGAGTGGAAAAGTGGTCATATTAGAATGTGAGGGTGATGAACTCCTTGAAGCTTATCCTCAGATGGCTCAAAGGTTCAAAGATGCTGGTTGGTTCAAATTCCTTACCGCTTTCCAAGGTCACGACAAACAGGTCTCTATGGAGTTTGCACTGAACTTTGATGGTTACGAAGTGGATATCGAGAAGCTGTTGATGCTGGTGATGGAATAGAAAATTGGCAAAGCTTGCAGATTGGTGGTTGGAGGAGAACGATGGTGGAAGAAGGAGCATGTGGTTACAAAGTTTGTTAATAAATTCTTGCTTCTAGATAAGCAAAATCCAAATTGGAGAAAGGGAGTTCCTCACAACTGGAATAGACCAGAATGACACATTACTCTGATCATTATCCATAGGTATATCACCTGCGAAGGTAGATTCTCACTAATCTATATCTACCACATTAGGTTATTAATGCATCTAAATGGTGATTATCCTTTAAATCTGCCTTACTTTCTACTCAAAAGATTGACAAATATTTCAAAAAGAGTGTAGTCACTCTCCTCCAATGCAAAGAGTAGCATGTTTCATCAAGTCCTAATTAAGACTTTAGTTGTGGATACTTTGAGAGAAATACAGAAACCCTGGAGCTGGCTCATGCAATCTTTAAACTCTAACCCACAGTCCAACAAACAGAAGAAAGGAAAAAGGAATGTCGCACAAAAACAAAATATTTCAATGGATGAAACCTTGTCAAAGAAGAAATTCTTGCAGTCAGGGTGATGAGGAATAACAGAGGTAAAAGACCGAAGTTGGATCCAGAAATCGAAATGTTTTCTGAGGAAGTGTTAAAGGGGAAGAAGATTCAGATTCAGATTTTGATATTCAAACTACAGCCAAGCATGTACTACCATCCACCAGTGAAAAGGGCACTGCAGTCAAAAGGAAAAAGAATAAAGGTGTGCATGTGTCCCAAAACCCTAGAAGGAATTCTCCTAGGGTTACCAACAAATATAGATTGAATTCCAAAGCCATGTTCAATCCATCAATCAAAGAAGAAAATGTCATAGTTATAGAAGGTCACTCTGAAGATGCTGAAGCAGGTACTAGGAAAAAAGAAAAAAGACCTCCATTGCATAAGAAACCAATAAAAAGAGGTAAACAGATTGTTTCATCATCTATAGGACCTATCACAAGAGCTACAACCAGATTGGAAAAAGCTAAAAAAATTGTTAAAGGTATCAGTGAGATCCCTAAAAATAAAAAGGGTTACCTTGTATATTGAGATCACATATCAGATATGCCAGAAGCCATGGATTCAACAAGTTCTGATGAAGAACACCACTCAGAATTGGTTTCTAAATACCAAGTTAAATTGAGAGAAACCAAGGTTGCCATAAATTTGAATGAGCCTGCACCTTTTGAAGAGTTCCCCGAATTCAAGGTCAAAGTTAGAATTGATAGAGAAAGGATCAAGGAACTCCAGAAGACAGTGAGATAGTTGAAAAGAGAAAAGACTCATATATAAAAATGGAGTGCTCTTCAGCAAGAAAGAATTCAAGGTTTCAAGAAGAGGAAAAAAAGAGTAAAGGGCATTGCTCAAAGAAATCAGAGAAATCAACTTCAAACTCTATTGGCATAATGTCGTGCTTACCACAAAGCTCAAACAGAAAACTGCCAAAGTGATTGTTGTTATCATACCCTAAAAGTTTCACGATGATTATTACAATCATAATTTTGATGTTTTCCAGGAAATATGGTAGTGTCTACTCATTTTGACCTGTGAAATACAAAGACCTTGAAATGTATGACTAGATCAAACTAATACCTGTTTTGTAGAATCAAATGTAATGCTGGCAAGATCATACGATATTAATATGTTGAGCAATGATCTATTTTTGGAATGTAAATGCTCTTTTTGAGATAACCCCCCTAATAGATATATGCTATCTAGATCTAGTCATTAAGAAAATTCTAGAAAATAGGATAGGGGGTTTTGTGGATAGTTTAAATAGGCAGAGGAAAGACTATGTTAAGGTCGAAAATTTGGAGATGCAGAAGACTTATGTTGAAATTCCCTATAAGGCATTACTATTCTATTTGACACTTAATAACAAAGGCATATGGATGGTTAGACACTCTTTTCTACTCTGTTTTCTTTCTTCATGCTTGAATTCATTATTCAGATTGCAATGCATTTGTCTCTTGATTGTTAATTAATACAATGAATAATTTACTATGGAAGTTATTTTCAAGTTTTGATTTCAAGCTAATGGTCTTGTTTCTTTATGATATACTGGGGCAATAATTTATGTGAAGTCAACAAATTGAAAGCTTCATTTTCTCTTTTTCTTATCGGTCTAATCTATCTATGTGACTACATTTTAACCAATCAATGGGATATACTTTGTTCTGATTTGGATTTTCAGGTTATGTTATACCCTTGAGCCAGTTTTCAACCACCTTACTCAAAAAAACAAATCATAAAAATTGTTTAAAACACTTTGCAATAAACCGATGATGTCCTATCTTTCCCTCTCACAGTCAAGTGAAACTTTAGGGACTAACATCTTTTGGTGTCATTTTTGGGGATGAAGAAATGAAGATATCTTCCATGGGGAAGCGACAAGATCAGATTCAAATCTTGATGGTGAGCAAGACTTTGGACATTATTTAAGACTGTGATTTTTCACTTGGTGACTTCTCTGTGGTAATTCTAGCTCCTAAAAGAGAAGGTAAAGGAACTTAAACTCCTCTAACTTATTCATCATCTACTAAGAGACCAGTAACCAGAAAAAATCCATATCTTGAGCCTGTTGCGACAGTTCCAGACCCTGAAAAGCTACTAAGAAAAACTAAGGTTGTTTTTAGGCAACCCTCTCTCTCAAAGGGAAAATTGTCTTCGGGAAATTTTCAAGGACAGTCCTCTGAAATCACAAAAACCCAAGGAGATGAGGAGTTAATTCTTGAAGGAGAAGTCAAACCTGTTGTTGAGCCTGCTAGAGTTTCTTTCCCTTCAACTATCTCAGAATTAAATCTTGAACAGTGGAAGCTACTTACTGAACTCATTAAACAAGAATATTCAAACATCCTACTTGTGACTGAAACTTTGATAGGTCACAGCATAGATATTAAGAGTGAACCAGAGACACCCTCATCATCTCTTGGATCTCTCTCATCTGAAGATTTTAAATCACATTATTTTTCTTTTGAAAATTCTTTGTTTTTGGGCCCTTCATCTGATCATAGTCCATAAGAAAAATCCTTATCTGCTAAAGATCAAGATTCAGTGATAGTACAGTTAAGTTGTCATACACAAAGGACAATTTCACCTCCAACATCACTAATCTTGCTTACTCCCAAAACCCAAACACCAAATATAGAAAATATGGTTGCAGACAAAATGGATGAAATTGTTGCAGCAAGGTATGCCCCTTTGATTCTTCCACAAGTCTTGTTTTCCTTTCCACCAAATGATTATATGAGATACTTGCCCAGATTCAATGGAGATGGAGAAGTTACTGCTGAAGAGCATTTGAGTTTATTCTATAGTTTTGCAGATAATTTCAATGTAGAGCATGCAAATGTGTGGATGAGATTGTTCGTGCAGAGTCTAAATGGTGAAGCAAGAAAGTGGTTAAGGAGTTTTCCACCTAATTCAATTGTTGATATTGTTGCCTTGGATGATGCCTTTATTAAACACCAGGGAGACAAGAAAGACTTTTTATATTATATCACTGAATTTGGTGCTTTAAAAAGGAAACAAGGTGAATCAATACCTGATTTTACCAAAAGATTCAACCAGATGTATGGTAAAATTCCATATGAGATTAAACCTT
>JASDQU010103047.1:74721-89773 GCA_032191745.1 Picea mariana
CCCCCCAGGGAAGTGGGGGTGGGGCAGGCGCAAGTGTGGCTTCCATTGGGGATTTGGAGGATAACATTTTTTAGTTCATTTTTGGTTTATTTTGAATTTTTTCAGCTATTTGTTTTGGCCCATTATATATAATCCCAGTTAAAGGATTATGGTTGTCATTTAATTGAATTTAACTAATTAGGATTTTGAATGTTTTAGAATACCTAAATATTTTATTGTGAATGGTGAAGTTGATATAATGAAGAATAAAGGAGAGCAACTCTAAGTTTTGTTTTTTTCATGGTTAGGGGTTTCTAGGGTAAATATATGTGTACTATGTGTGTGTGTGTGTTATTGTTTAGTTTATGTTTTGATTAATAATATATATTCATTTATTCATTTGAATGGTTTAAAACCTACAATGACATCCGCGAATATGGAGAAACGTCCCTTGGGTCTCCCTCTGAGGTTCTCCTTGAAAGAATGTGTGTGTGTGTGTGTGTGAGTTAGCTCAATCAATTCGAACATATTGTTTCAATGTGGGTTCTTTATGAGGTATTTGACTAGTATTACTAAGTCATGTTACATTACCAAATTCTACCCTCTATGTGGACATTAAAAGCAACATAAGAGAATCCCACCAAATTTTTCTTTATATATAGAAAATATATAAATAATTAGTTAATTAATTATATAATTTTATTAACACTCTACCTATATCATTATCATTGGTTGGAATTGGGATATCCATGATATCTAGATCACAATCTATATCAACTAAGTAAATTGTTGGAATACCCAAAGTTCTACATTCTCTGAGAGCAATGGATTCTTCTTATTGATTGGTAAATATCACAATATTAGATAATCTTGTCATGTATCTAATCCCACCTAGATATCTCTAAAATTGGTCCAATTGTCTCTTGAGCATTGCTAATTCTTTCTTTGGAGGTCGATTGAATCATCCAATATAGAATTAAATCATTTGTCTAACTAGAGGGAGGTCAAGGGTGAGGGAAACTAACTAAATTTCTCACCTGAATATGGGGAGGGTTATCCATTCCATTCTTGGGGAAAGCCAGTAATCTTTGTTTTGCATGTAATTATCTTGTGTTTTTTTTAATCATCTTCTCAGATCAATAAATTAATTAATATTTATCTTGCTCTAGTTGTCGCCAATAATCACACCAAGATTTACTAATAAAGAAATAATTGGTTAAAAAGATGGAGTAATTTTTCAATTGGAATTGATTTTCAACGTTCTTGAAACATGCCCATAAAGGAACAAAAATTTGATTGCATCCCTATGACTTAGAAAACACCAACTAAACCGACCAATTAACTAAATACTTCATAGGTTTGAAAGGTCCTGTCTACTGGCTAGGGGACCTTCTATCTCTTTGAAGGGTAGAAATAAAGGGTCATACCTTCTAGCTAGCTCATTTCTTAAATATAAGTGAGAGAATAATGAAGCATCACTCTTTCCTCCTCTGACTAACCTTGATAGTGGTCAATAGTCCACTTTAGCAACTCTTAGAATGATTAGACATTTCCACACCACAAAAGAAAGGTGCCATATATTGGTACCTTTATTCCATATAGATATTAGTCCCTTCCCATTCCATACTTGTCCCTACCCCATCATTTGTATAACCCTTTTCATGACATAAGTGATGAAATGATTATCAAATGAAACATTAAGGGAAGATACGATGTTATGGTAGGGAATATTTGAAGTCATAGTGAGTTATGAGAGCTTAGGGGAGGAGAAACAGATGTTATGAGTGAAGGAACTATGCCATGGAGTGGATGATCTATAAAGTTATAGATCTATTACATACATAATTTATATCATAGTGTCCTTGTGAAATCAAATTCATGGTGTTATGTTTAGAAGTTGTTTTTTCTCGCAAGGATTTGGTTGACTAGTAGTCGTCCCATACCGTAAGGTGTCCAACTAAGAAATATGGGGTGGCTCGAATCAGGTTTGAATTCCTCCCTTAATCGAGAGTTGTTCTTGTGGGGTGTGAAATTTCTCCAACGGATATAGTGGTAACAAATAGGCTCTATCTCAAGTGGCATCTAGAAAAGGCTTGCCAAATTACTGATTCCACTGATATAATAAAAAAATGTTTAGAAGCCAGTTTCATAGAGGAAAAAATTGTGCTACTGTGAAAAACAATTGTGTGATTTAAATATAAACTAACAAAAAAATGTCCTTGACATTATACAAATGCCACAATAAAAGAGCATGATTGAATGGTTGTGGCAGCGAGTGACTTAATAAGAGGAGAAATTTAATATTTTTGGAATTATTTGTAATGTAAAGTTTTCTTTGAATTTTGGAAATTTTTTTATAAAATAAATTGAATTTATTTATTTATAATTTACTTTTTATTATTTTTTATAAGAAAAACCTAATTTCCACCTATAAAGAAGAGAAAGTTACATTTTACATACACTTGGTGTATCACAAGACCATTAAAAGAATTTATCTTATATTTTACATTTCAAAAAGACCTTCTCAATAATAGAGTGCATTGTCTCAAAGAGTTCTAAAAACACCTCAATCTACTTGAGAGACTAATCCAAAATCGATCCTCTGAATAATGTCTTTTTTTTTTTTTTTAACAGAAACGGTTATAGATTATATTAATGGGGTGGGCTAACCATGGATCTGATTACAAAATGGCCTCGAATTTCTTCGGGTCTGACTTCCTGAACCATTCTACTTCTATAACTATAGACTAGTGAGCATAAGACTCAGCACTATTTCAGCATTTGTAACAGCGGTGTTTCAGCATAAGTTCCAGCACTGTTTCAGCATATGTTCCAGCACTATGTTTCAACATTACATCACTGTTTCATCATATGTTCCGGCACTGTGTTTCAGCATCTGTTCCAGCACTGTGTTTCAGCATCTATTCCAGCACTGTGTTTCAGCATTTGTTCCAACGCTGTGTTTCAACATCTATTCTAGCGCTGTGTTTTAGCATCTGTTCCAGCGCTGTGTTTCGGCATCTGTTCCAGCGCTGTGTTTCGGCATCTGTTCCAGCGCTGTGTTTCGACATCTATTCTAGCACTGTGTTTCGGCATCTGTTCCAGCGTTGTGTTTCGGCATCTGTTCCAGCGCTGTGTTTCGGCATCTGTTCCAACACTGTGTTTCGGCATTTGTTTCAACACTGTTTCGGCATCTATTCCAGCACTGTGTTTCAGTATTACAACACTGTTTCAACATATGTTCCAACACTATGTTTCGGCATCTATTCCAGCACTGTGTTTTAGCATCTATTCTGGCATTGTGTTTCAACATATGTTCCAGCCCTCCTTTGCACAACCATCTACTATTTTACACGCTGCTGTCCTTTTCATGGGATACAGATTTTTGTTGGATCTTCGTCATTTATGCATAGATCTCCTTGGGCCAGGAGGCAACCTTTATTGGCTAAAGAATCTGCTTCTTTGTTTAAGTCCCTAAGTATATGGTAGCAGTTGAAGGAGGTGAATTCCTGGAGAGTGTGTCTTAGTCTTTGCAGGTTCTTATTTAATCCAACATCATTGAACTGTCCTCTCGAATGTATCATTTTGATAAGGATTTCAGAGTCTCCGAACACTTGTAGATTTCGATGGCCTCTTGCCTTGGCTATCTGGCACACTTTTAATAGACTCAAGATTTCTTCTTGGTTATTAGTTCGCTGTCCAAGTCCCCAACTAAAGGTTTCTAGCGTTATCCCTTTATTGGAGTAAATGATTCCTCCAGCTCCCACTCTGCCAGGGTTTCCCTTGGAGGCACCGTCGAAGAAAGCTGTAGTTATTCCTTGCTTCTGCCACCATCTTTGGAAAGTGTCATTATTGTCTATTAGCCTCCATTTTGTTACGAAATAGGTTTTTTCAATACTTTGGGGCCTAGAAGTGGGCATAGGATTACCGAGCCAATTCTTTTCTTCCTGCTGCAACGAGATATCTGTTTTGTGGGCTTGAGATCTCAGAGTTTCTAATAGGAGTCCTTTTTCTTTCACTGCTACCATGTTGGGGGTCCATGCGATATTGTTGAAGATTTGCTTGTTTCTTGCTAGCCATAGTTTCCAGCACACATACTTTGGGATGGAGATCCAGATTCTGGCCCATAGTGTTTTCATTGAGAGCGAGGGATAACGGTCCTTCCAGTTTGTGAAAAGATCTACAACAGAGATTTTTCGAGGGAACAACAACATTGAGACCATGGAGGGTAAGGAGCCAGACTTTGTTTGCAAATTGACAGTCTACAAAAAAATGGTCAGTTGTTTCCATTGCTTCTTTGCATAGAGCACATCTGTGAGGGCCTGCGATATTTCTTTTCATTAAGTTTTCACCAGTCAGGATCTTTTTGTGCATTAGAGTCTAGAAGAAAAAATTAACCTTGGGGAGCGCTGTAGAGTCCCAAACGTCCTTCTGAATTTTAGCTAGGGGTGGTCTGTCTTTCTGGCATTGAAGCATAGCATAGCCTTTGGCTGTAGAATAACTCCCTGTGGGCCCCCAACCCCATTTGTCTTTTTCATTCATGTGCACTGGTGCAGCGTCTTGGAGCTCTGCTTTGAGCATTTCCAGCTGTTGAAGGAGACGATTTGGAACATTGCCGAAGTGCCAGTCTGACCAGGAGCCGTCCTCATTCCATTTTGAGATATCACTGATCCTCTGTATTCCTCTCTAAACAAGAAAAACGTGAATTTCATTCAGGTTGGCGTTTGAGGCAAGGGGCGGCCTCCCCATTACCCGATCTGTCCAAAGTCGAGTCCGTCTGCTATTTTCAGGAATTCGGTACAGATCCTGGGTGAAGATTTGCGTTCCCTTGAGGCATAGTTGCCATAGCTGCGTGCTTTTCCTGTGGAAAGCATTTTGTAAATTTCTGATTTGAGCGTTGGGGATGTATTTGTGCAGGAGCGTTTTACTTACAGGATGAGAAGGCTCATTGTGCAACTTCCATAGGATTTTGCATCCAAGGCCAATGTTAACAAGTGCTGGATCTCTAATCTGAAGCCCGCCTTCTCTTAAGGGCAGCTTTGTTGTTTCCCATCTGACCAAATGGAACTTGTGTTGGTTCCCTTTGCCTCCATGCCACAGGAAATCTCTCAGGAACTTATTGATTTGCCCAGAAATTGATTTGGGTGCCAGGAGATAAGCTGCTTGGTAGATCGGCAGTGAGGATAGAGCTTCCTTTATCAATGTTAATTTTCCTCTGTGTGTGAGCCAGTGTCCTCCCCAGGCATCAATTTTCCCTTTAATTTTTGTTAGGACTTCTTCCCACAGGTTGACTTTATTGGTGCCCAAAATTAAAGGCAGCCCAAGGTACTGTATCTTTTCCCAATTTGCATACCCTTTGAACCCCAAGGTGCTAGCAATCCTTTGGATTTCATGTTCTGTTTCATTCCAACTACAGACAACACTTTTCCTTTCGCTTATCAAGGCTCCTGACACATTGCAGTAGTTCTGAAGTATGCTCTTAAATGCAGAAGCTACTCTGTTTGAGGCTCCTCCTAGCATAAGAGAATCATCCGCAAATAGAGCGTGATTGATATGCTTGAGGTCCTTCGTAATTCTCAGGCCTGGGATTGATCCTATTAACCTTTCCTGCTCCAGCTTCCTGCTGAGTGAATCCGCCATTAAAATGTACAGAAAAGGGGAGAGAGGGCAGCCTTTCCTCAACCCCCTCGAAGATTTGAAGAACTCTGCTGGCCTCCCGTTTACCAAAGGTGCTATCCATGGGTTGTGGGTGCAGGCTTGTATCAGGTTTACAAACTCTTGCTCAAATCCAAATGAGAGTAGCACTTGATATAAAAAGGTTAGCTTTACTCTGTCGAAGGCATTAGCCATGTCTAACTTGATCAACATGCCCTTCTCTTTTCTGAGTTTGCTGGAATGCATAGCTTCCTGAACTAGGATCACATTGTCCAGGATATGTCTCCCTTTGACGAATCCTCCCTGCGAATCTGAAATAAGTTTGCCCAGCAGTGGCTTTATTCTATTTGCAAGAAGTTTTGCAATTATCTTATAAGAAGCATTGGAAAGGGAGATTGGCCTGAATCTATCAAAGGAGGTGGGGTTTGTTTCTTTTGGGATTAAGGAGAGGAATGTTGAGTTAGTGGCACCTCCCAGTTTTGCTTTCTGTAGGAATCCTTTTATCATTCTCATGAGATCAGATTTGATTATATTCCAACATATCCTATAAAAATGAATAGTGAACTCGTCTGGCCCTGGAGCTTTGTCAGGGGCCAGGGACTAGATGATTTTGCAGATTTCTTCTTCATTGGTTTGAATCAAAAGTGTTGTGTTGTCTTCTTTTGTAACTAGAGCCGAGATGTTCTTGAGGAAATCCTTGTTGCCTTCTTCATTATCATCATTCTCTTTGCTGTAAAGATGGTGAAAGTGTGAGACAGTAGCAGCCTTTATTTGATCTATTCCTTTGCAAATCTTCCCATCATTGGTTGTGATTTCAGAGATGTGATTCCTGGAGAGCCGGGCTTTGAATTGGCGGTGGAAGTAAGATGTGTTTCTGTCCCCGGATTCCAACCATAAGTAGCGGGATTTTAATCTCCAATATTCTTCTTCGATTCTGAAGGAATGGTAAGTTTTACTTTGGATTGCGTGCTCCTTTTCCAGATCTGAGTTAACAATTTCTTTTATTTCCATTTCGCTCTGCAGCTTTCCCAACTGCTGCACTAACTCCTTTCTTTGGGTGTTGGGATTACTTTCCGGTCTTTTACTCCATTCCTTGAGGGCTATTTTTGTTATTTTGAGTTTTTGTTCCCAGACAATGTGGGGAGACCCAATTACTATGGTGGCCCATGCCATTCAGACTGTCTCATAGAAACCACTCTTTTCTTTCCACAAAGGGCTGAATCTGAATGGGATTGGACCCAAAATTTCTTCATCCTCTAGCGAAAGCATAATGGGTTTGTGGTCCAAGGTAAGCTTGGGAAGGATGGCTGTGGATATTAGCTTCCTTTCCAACAAAAAAGTGCTTTGAACCAAGAATCTGTCCAGTCTGGCAGAAATGTGTTCCTCCTCTGTCCTATTATTGGTCTAGGTGTAGAGCCCTTTGCATGGTTTAAAATCCATTAGGTCCCACTGTTGTATCATATCTTCTACTACATGAATCTATTGGTCCTTGCTGATCCTTCCTCCCCTCTTTTCTTTTCCATTCATTACTAGGTTGAGGTCTCCAACAATGATTATATTGTTCGGGGAAATTAGTTCTAAATACTCAATTAAATTTTTCCAACAGTCTTTCTTTTCGGAGTGCACAGTTGGTACATAAAGATTGAATAATGCAATGGTTAACTTACTTACTGTATGCTTCAGTTCAGTATAGCTCCAATGCTGAGTGTTGAAGGAGTTGACGAGGCTGAACTGATCTTCCTTCCATAGTGTTGTTATTCCTCCGGAGGATCCCCTTGCACTGATTGCTTTCCCTGCATTCTTCTGCCATTTATTTTTGCTGATCTCTAGAAGGGCTTCCCCTTCGATTTTTGTCTCTTGGAGCATGAGAATGTATGTTGGTTCCACTTTCATCAGATCCTTAACTGCTTCAATTTTCGTCGAGTTCCCCAGACCTCTACACTTCCAAGAGACGATTTTCATTACTTACTGGTGGGGGTGGACGGGCCTCCTCCTTTTTGAGACCTTATCCTTGTATTTCTGTCGATTGACATTTCTATGGTGGGTTGGCTTCCTTGGGTCTTTTGTATTTCTGCCTCTTCCTCCCTAGCTTCTTTACGGGACTTCCTTCCTGCTCTTTTGGCTGGTCTTTCTAAGATCTCATCCTCGGAGGAGCTTACTGGTTCCATTATTTTCTTTCTGGCTATGTCTGCATATGAGGGTGAGGGGGTTGCCTCCAGGGATCCTGTCATTTTCCCTTGTTCCCCGGTGTCTTTTCTTTTTGGGGGGGATTTTGGGTGTTCCCTGCTTTCCATAATTATATCTAGTTCTTCTGTTTCCTTACTGAGATTTTCTGCTTGCGTTGCTGGTTGCGGCGTAGGATTGGGGTCCCTGTCAGGTTGCTCTTGTTCCAGTTGCCCATGGTTGTCATTCTTCGTTGTTCCTTTGTTTCTATATCTTGCTATCCCTGTTTTCTGAACTGTGATCCACTGGTTTGTTTTTGCATTCTCACTCTCCTCTGCATTCTTTTTTTTGCAGTGCCTTGCGAAGTGGCCATATCCATGACAGTGCCAACATTTGAAAGGTAATTGTTCATAATCTAGCTCCTAGATATGTGTCCAGTCTGTCGTTGTAAGTTTGATTGCCTCTGGTAGTCCCACTTCCAGATCCACCTCCACGCAGATCCGAGCGCTGAGTACTGATCTTTCCTTGGTGCTTGATCAATGTACCTTTCGATCTTGTTGCCGATTGCATGCAGTGATTTTTGGTTCCAGCAGTGTAAAGGAATATGTGGTAGGCGAACCCACACTGGAACAGCAGATGGCATGTCCTGAGCTAGATCGAAATCCGGGGTCCATTTGTTTAGGTATAGCCTTTGGGGTCCCATGAAATATGGGCCGTTTCTGAAAATGAGGTTTTTGTCTTCAGGGTTTTCAAAGATGAACACAAAGTAACCTTTCCCTACGAAGTGGCTCTTTATCCCTTCTGAGATGAGCGGGCTCCAGTTCCTCTGCACCCAGGCTTCGACAGATTTGGGAGAGGGCCATAGCCCGGTAAATTGCCCGATAAGACCTCTGTCTACCAGATTGACTGCCGACCTGCAAGTTTCTTCTAATGGCAGTTCTACGCTTGGGATGCATTTCAGTTTCTTGATGAACTTCTGTTGTGATGCTGACGGTGGTCTTTTGGAAGCCTCGGCCACCAGTTTCCTGAAGGCATCAATCTCTGGAAAAGGGGGAGAAGTGGGGATGGATCCCCCACCAGCATCCATGGCTGGGGGACCCCTGCTCGCTACTCTTTGTGCCACGCTCCACTCGCCCTCGCGCTCCTCACGTGTTTCTTTCCATTACCACTGGAAATTTCTTCCACAGAGAATTTTTTGCTTGGATCTTAGTAGGTTTGAGCCAATGGCTCTGAGTTTCGGCCTCCTCACAGATCTGTTCGTGTGTCCCTTGTTGTAAATAGATCTGTGGTTGTAGGTATGGTTGTGGATGCTCACGGCCCCATAGCTGGAGTCAGTTTGAACAGGGGAGGTTCAAAAGGTGGTGAGCTTGGATCAGAATGGTTAATTAGGTAGCGAGCAACGCCCATGTTTGGGTTTGAACCCGAGACCTGACCGTCATTACATGACCAACCTTACCACTACGCCGCACCCACAACCTTAAAAGGTGGTGAGCTTGGCTCAGAATGGTTAATTAGGTAGCGAGCAATGCCCATGTTCAGGTTTGAACCCGAGACCTGACCGTCATTACATGACCGACCTTACCACTACGCCGCACCCACGACCTTTGAATAATGTCTTTTTAACTTTGTAATAAAATTTTAATTTTGAAAACTTTGTCCAAGAGATAAAAGCCATGGATGATGAAAATAATCATATTGATGGTTGGACTTCCAAGGAAACTCTATTAAAAGATTATTTTTGAAAATCGAATGACATTAGAGAGGAGGAGAGCAAGAGAGATTGAGAGGAAATGAAGAACCAACTAGTACAAAACATAAAAGACTGGAAATAAGAAGTTGGTTCAAAGATCAAAGGTTGTTTCTCAGCCAACGCTATTTTCAATTTTACCACTAAATAAAAATTCATAAATATTTTCTTGAGAATGTGTAGCTCACCATTGTAACCATTTCTCAAGCATAATAAAACCCCCCACTGAGTGTTGGTTTTCCATTTGAGTTTCCAAGGTAAAATCTTTGTGTCTATAGTTCATTTAAATTCTTTGTGGTTACCTAATTGTTATGTGCTTCTATTATGATTATTCTTGGGTGTTTCCATTTTATATTTATGCAGAGTGTTGAATGGACAAATGGTTTAGGTATTGTAATAATTTTCTACAAGAAAATATGAATCATTGGCTTATTGTATCTCGACTCCCACAACTCAAATTACATTGATCGCTAGTTAATTCAATGGCACAATATGTATTGATTTTGCTTGGGTCAAGAAAGTGTGAAGGAAATGGTTATATCTACTATTGGAACCATGGATTACCATTACAACATTATATTGTCCTTTGTATTTCACCTACAACCCATAGTTTACCCAATCAAGTGATTGTTAATTATCCATAGCATAGTGAGTTACAATGTATGCTATAGCCTCATTACTTAACTGGGCATTCTAGTTGTTGGTTCATTTGACTGGACATTTAGTTTATCTACATTATTGTTTACCACCACAAAAAACACACATATAATTGCTAAATTTTCCTTACATCTACAACACAATTTGGATGAGATTGTGTCATAGAAATCTCTATCCCAAGAGATGATTTGTTGGCACATTGGTATTGGTATTAGGATGTTCTCCTTCATAAACAATCGACTCTTCTATAGTCACACCATTAATAATTGTGGACACCTACAACCATACATTTTCCCTCTTTCTGGAATAGTTGATATATGGCTTTAATTGCGGGAAAGTAAATAAATAGAGTACAAGTCATTCACTTCCAAATACATGTATACTAGTGTCTTTAAATGACTTTGTGTTGATCTATGACCTTAATGATGTGAATGGGTAGAGAATTGGTGATGCCATAATAGATCTTGAATATATTGAAAAATTCTTTCATATATTATCCATGGAAGTTTATTGTACACTAGAGGTTTTGGTTTAGATCATTGTGTATGCATAGTTAAAAAAACAGAGTGCATGTTTTGGCACATTCAAATAAAAAACATGGTGCATTGTCAATTTGACATTGTGACTAGATCTAGAAATAAATTAATAACCCAGATTTGAAGATAGATACCTCAGTGTGATTGTATTTACAAAGATAAGCAATTGATTTTATTTCTAGAGAAGCCTTGAACGTAGATCATTCAGGCTTGAACAATGTTTGAAGAAGCATAGTTTTAGCATTGACAAAGAGAACACAATTTTATTTTTTGATCCGTGTTAGAGAGATAGATGAACCATAGACCTACCATTTATGGATTGTATATGTATCATACCAAGTTCGTCAGAGACCTTGAAGTAGATTCCATGGGAAAATATGTGAAGAAGGAGAGGTTGAAATGATTAAAAGACTTCAATATGAATATCCAAGAGAAAAGTTAGCATTGGAGGAATAAAGAAAATGAGTGGAAAAATAACTCACCAAATGCTAGGAATCCTTCACCACCATGAAGGGAAAATTAGACAAGAGAATATTGCAGCTCTTGCAATTGGGGGAGAAATCAAATGGATAATTGCCAATATAAGAGGATCACCAAAGTGATTGGTTAGCTATAACAATATTTGATATCAAAGGAAAGTGAATTGGATAAGATACAAGTAGTTTTCCAAGAGACCAAGAAATCTCCTTTCATTGCCACTATGGAATCCAACACCATAACGAAGTCAAGCATGGTAAAATTACCTTCCAATATCCTTCCTCAAGAGGCCCTTAGTGGTTTAAAACATCACAATAGAAGAATCGGTTCCATGTTATTGAGACAAATGGGATATGATGGCCAAGGGATAGTAAAGAAAGGCCAAGGGATTTTTATCCCCATTGTATCTCAATAGAGGCCCAAGCATGAATACCTTGGATTTGATGGATAATAATTAAACACAAGTTTATCTCAAACCACCTTTGTTAACGCAAGGGGAACTGGAAAAGAAGCTATTTCCATGGAGGAAACTGAAGTTAGAAAAAGAGTGAGCAACAAGGCATTCAAATTTTATTGTAGAGGCTTGGAAAAGGGAAATAAAAGCATTATTTTTCCAACCAAATTTGCTCCAACACTTCGGGACCAAGCAACTAGGCTGGAAAAAATAATCACGAATAAAAAAGGTATGGCATGGTATATTTGGTTTGTTTCGATTATAAGAAAATGGGTCATACAACTAGAAATTGTTGACAATCTAAAAGACCAAGAAACCCATGTAGGAATTATTACAAATACTATAGATTGACTAGACATTGGGAGGAAATTAGAACCCCATTCCAAGAATTGAACAACCAAGAACAAATCTTGGAGTCAAGTTCAAGGAAAAGAGGAGTTGTTTTCACGTGTATCTGAAAGAACAATTTTCCAATGACCTATTGTATCAGAGAATGTCATCACTATTCAAAGAGACAAAATCCAAGATTATGCCAAAGGAAATCCCTATTAATCTCTTATATTCCATCCTAGAGAGGAAGAACCCTTTCTTTGAGATAAGTTAGAGATTTAATGTAGAGTTAATCGATATTAGTCAAGAGACAAATTTGATCTATGGTTGTAGAGGAGGAAAGCAAGTAGTTGCAGAGAAGAAGAATATAAAGAATTGAGTTGAAGTTTTTGAAGACAAAAATCCTCAAAATGGGGAGTTGTGCCCTAAAATGGATCCTCTAAGAAGTTTCACTTTTTATCTTTTTACTAAAATTTTGATTTTGCAAAGTTTGTCCAAGAGCCAGAAGCCATGGAAGATGAAAAGTTGTATCTCAATGGTTGGCCTTTCAAGGTAGCTTTATTAAAAGAGTGGCGATGGAAAGAAAATGAAAACAAATAGGAGGATAGAAAGAGAGCTTGAGAGGAAATGAAAAACAAGGGTAGGAACAAAACATAAAATACTCAAAAGAAGTTGGTTTGAAGATAGAAGGTTGTCTCTCAACCAAAGACATCCACAAATTTTTAGTGAGCCAAATTGCATTAAATATTTGATTGAGAATGTGTATCTCACCATTATAATCATTTCCTTAGCATAATAAAAAGCCCCACCAATTTTGTAGTGTTCCCAAACCCAATTGAGGAACATTACATGCGGAATACTCATAAAAAAAAAATTATGCTAGCTAATTAAATTCCTATAGCTTTCAACTATGAATTAAAAACAGATTTATCCATTGTCTATTGCAATTAAATACATGCATCTACATCCATTTATAACAGACATGAAATCTAGTTGATAAAATTAATTACAACATTATTTAAATAATTTCCAAATACACAGAGTTCATGCACAACAAATAAACTCATAATACAACAGAAAAAAGATAAAACACTTATGTTTTATAAACAATTGTGCAACCAGCTACTTGGGATGGATGTTCCACCCAATCATAGACTTGTTGTTCCAAAGATCAATAGAAATTCACCCCCAATATGAGGCTATTAATCCAAAAAATAGGGTGGTCTCTCATTGTCCACTCACAACTTGGAATTCCCACAATCCACTGGTATTCTCCTACAGTTATCCTGATTTTCCACCAACTATATTCCTCTTGACCTTCTCCACTAGCTCTCTTCCTCTTGAACTACCCAACTGAAGGAATGTACCCCTTCATTGATCACATTCCCTCATGCTTCCCATTCATTTTTTAGGGTCTCTCTGGCATAGGTAACCAAGAATCTATTAGCTCGAAACTCAAGGGAACTTGTTTACAGGAAAACTACTGGAAAAACTACAACAACACTTGTGTTACAAGGAAAATCACTTAGGAGTTCACTCTTCGGGCCTGTCAACCTATCTCTTCACTCTTCATTTCCAAATATGATCCAACATTCTCTAGAATTCACCCTCCATGGTTGTTCCATATCCAAACTCTCTTTCTTCCTTTCTACTTGTTGCTCATGCACAAAACTTGACTGTGTAAAAACTATTGTAATGTCCCATATGAATTTATCTCCTATGGCTTCCTTTCTTGACTCACAAAATTCCCCAAGATGATTGTACTCAACCCTCCATGTTCCCAATAACCATGGGATGTGACTTCTCAGACCCACCCTCTTACATGTATTCAATGATTGGATTTGTTAACACTCAATAAAAAATTAGAAGGTTCATATACCAATAGAAAATATAGGAAAATGGGTTGAATTAATATACATGGGTAATTCTCCCTTGGACCCCCTCTTAGGCATTCTCTTAGACCCTCTGCTCTCTTGTGGAATTATTCAACCCCCATCTATGTCCATGTCCCCTTAACAACCGGCATCGCATTTTATTATTAAAACATAGAAATAAAATTTGCATACACATTGCTTTGGCCATAGACTCACATTATATCTACATTAAGCATTAATTAAACTAGAGATTATATTGGGGATGTTACAAAATGTTGGTTTTCCCATTTGAGTTCTCAAGGAAAAATATTTATGTCTATAGTTCCTTTAAATCACTACAAGGAGAACACATTCTAGCAAAATGTTTTGCAGAGGTTTTTAGTGTTACAAAATTTAGAAAAAATTTCAAAAACAACTCAGCTACAACCTCCTCTATTGGTTGTGAAGGTTTTATCGGAGGTTTTAATGCATGTTCCATATAACTAAAAACAATTAGGTAGGCGAAGGTTGTACCATATATATTTTTTTCGGTACTTTTATTGTCATAACGCATTGGTGCACCATTAAATATTACACCCTGGTGCATACCAAAACATAAAACGCACTGGAACGACCTTACATCAAATTCCACAGAACATGCATAAAATTGAAAAAATAATCGGTTTGCCATTACGTAAATTCCTAGTGTGGACATAAAACAAAACCGCATTGGGAACCATTACATGAAAATGCCCCAGTGCTTACATATGAAACAGATGCACCGGGATAGTTATGGTTATTATGCCCTGAATTCCCATTTTATTGTATGAAACTCTCGTGCTCTTGTATTTTATGCTCGTTTCGGTGCTTCTATAATTCACACGTTTCGATGCGTATACTAAATATGATGCCCCAGTGCGTTTGTATTATTAAATTCACCAGCGTGTTTAAGTTTTTTAAAGCATCGATGGTGTTATTATATTTAAATAATCAATGCGTATTTATCACATTCCCACTAAATAATTTGAAAATGATATATATTATCATGCATTGTATGCACTAATGATTCCATATGATTAATATGTACCATTGATTTAGTATTCTTACTATTCATCGGTGCATATAACCCCTTAAAAACATTAATGTCTATATTATTCCAGGCACCATTTTTTGAGTTCATAAGAATGCACCAATATATATA
>JASDQU010103047.1:96849-123194 GCA_032191745.1 Picea mariana
TAAGGGGACCACTTTGGAGTTCATCCATCTTTACTTCTTATCAACCATGACAAGACAATAATGAGTCATCTTTACATCAAACAATATTGGTTCCATTACCCAAACCTTTGTGCTGCAGGGATTTCTTCAAGGGTTGACATCAATGACAACCAACCTGAATCAACAGAAGCATCCTTTGTTAAGTATTCAAACTATGTATTTATACAAAAATGATCTCAACCCTATGCGGTTGGAATTCTCATAATTCAGAAATAGTAAATATTACAATATGTAAAATTTGAAGAGTTTCATTTGCATCTTCTCTGTCTCTTCGCCTGCTGGCAGAGACGTTTCTTCTTCTTGTCCTCTAGCTCAGAAACAACTGGCCTCTAATCATGACCTGAGTAAATAGTATGCAGACGTTGTCTCATTTATTTCTTTATGTGTTGTCCATCCCTTGCTCGACACACTTAACACATCTACCTACGAACTACACCACTAACCTAGATGGCTCTGTTGCGTCATTCACCTCAAAAGTATATAACTTATTTTCTATGGGAGGCAACTTGTCCTACATTCTCCTGGCTTCTAAAGATATAGACTATATCCATTGACTAAGATTGACTATCCACTTATTAATCTGGATAATGTCAATTTGTTTCAATTGTAGGATTCCAGCCCGAGCTTCTTCCATGTTTTCCTTGGGATTAAGCTGATTTTTTCTATATCAATTTGCCCCATGGTTTGAGAGATACTATCTCTTTCAATGTCGAGTGACTCTTTATCGAGTGAAGAAAGTGTTTCTTCACAAGCTTTCTTCACTTCCCTGGCTAACCTTTTACTTTAACCTAGATTGGCTTCCCAGGTTTTCAGTATTATATCACCTCGAGTTTTTTGTGAAAGAGACAACCTAGAGACCCTGGATACTTCATCCTTTGTTGCTGATAAAATGACCTTCTGGAAAGTAACTCAAGCTGCAGTGGCCTCTCTCTCCTTTATGCAAATATTATTTAAATAATGGTCTACCACTCGATAATAGTTTTTAACAACTTCTATTTTAGTAAAAGGGTTTTGATGGGATGATTCCAGCTTCTCGTGCACCTCCAATGTCTGGGCTTGAAAAACCGCCATATCCACTGCAGTGTTCTCAGTCCAATTTATTTTAGCCTGCAGTTGTTTGACCAACTCTCCTTGTTGAATGGCCAATTCTCTACTTGCCTGTGAATTTTTATGCATTTCATCAAGACTGTTTTTGAGTTGTTGGATCTTATGTCTGCCACAGGATCTAATCTACTCAAAACCCTTATTCATTTGATTTCTCACACTCTGTTCCATAGTCTTTATTTGGTTTTGCTACTGTTTCACCAACAGATCCTTCTGCTTCAGTTGTTCTTTTAGATTCCCAACTGAACACTGATTTGTTGTGGAAAAAGCTACCGATGTGTCTACCACTTCCATAGCAAATTCTACCTCCTCTAAGGCCTGACCATAATATAGCACTTTGTGCCTCTTTACAGTTCCACCCTCCTTTTGGTGTGTTTCTCTTTTTACTATAGCCCTCCTCTTCATGCTGAAGAAGAATTCGGAGGGTGGAATTTCTTCCACCAAAATAGGAGTGATATCCTTTATAAATACGAATTCGGCAATTGGGTTCCACCTACTGGACTGTAAAGGTGTGACCGATTGGATAGGGCTTCCTATCTCAGTGGATGGTTGTTGCCCTATTGTGTTAGTAGCTGATTTGTCTAGTGTGGATGGTGATTTTTCTTGCCCATTTTTTTTTATCAAAGCTTCAAATTCATATTTAGTTTGATCATCTGGTGGATTGGTCACTGCAGTATCCCCTTTGTGTCAAAACCTCAGTTTTTTCCAAATTTCTTTAAGCATCCTTCTCACTGGAGCTCCCTGTTTCTAAATTCTAGGTCGCAATTTCCTGTGTAGCTGGAGATGTCGGGGCTTCTCCCTGTAAGACTTTAGGTATGATATTTCTCTAGTGTCTTTGAAAATTATAGAACTTGGCTAATTTTTTTGGAGCCAGAGTTTGGACTCGGCTCAACACTTCCTGATAAGATCTTTCTCCTTGAAATATCTCATCCTGTGGGGAATCTTCATGCTCGTATCTCTTTAGATTGTAAAGACACATGTGATTTCCCACAATCTTCTGGGGATCATGTTTCTTGAATTCAATATTAACAAGATTAATATCTTCTAGGGCCGCAGCTTCTACTTTTGAGTGGCTGAAATCTAAGAGTGAGAACATGCCAACCTGCAAAGGAAAGGCAACCCATAATTTTTTCTGCGCTTCCTTTAGTTCTTTATTGATTCCTCCTAGCACAGTTTGATGTGTTGCCTCTAGATGCACCAATTGATCTGGTAGAAACTTGGGTAAGGCATGTGGAGGAACGAAATATCCAAAAATCCTGATGTAAGAGAAATGTTCCTCAATGTACCAATCCGCTATTTTCCCAGGTTTGTCACTATCTTGTCTGAAATCTTAGGAGTTGGGCAACAATATATAGCGATATGCATCAACACCACCACATAGTTGCAAATTTCATAGAATAAATATTTTTCTTTATCCTCCCACAGCTTGGAGTGATAGAAATGTATTAGTTCAGTGCTAGTCAAATTCCAGCTCCATCCCATAAAAGGAAATGGCGTCATAAAAAAAACGACATCCATAATGTTATATGTCGACATGTAAAATGGGGTAGGTTTCCCTTTGGATTTCAATGACCGATATTTTTTGATCTCCCTGAACAAATTGTCCGATAATATTTTGGCCCAATCGAAGGAATACCCCTCTGCTACTATATGCATGATTAGTACCCATGGTAATAAGAAATGAGCAGTGTTTTCCTTCTCGAAAATTCTACATAACATCATGGATACATACATCATGTGAGGCTCTAATGAGGAAACAACATATAAGCCATGGGTGTCTACTCTAAACTTCTCAAGAGGTGAGAACCAATCCTTGATCAAGTCAGGTAAGTTCTTTCCATATTGTGCGCATTTTGTTTTGTCGAAGTCCATTAGGAAAGCGGAATTATAAACATAATTGGGAACTGGGGATAATTTGTACATTACCTTGAAATGCTCTGGTCGAAAAGACCCAACTATAATGTTTTGCGAATTGAAGATACTTCAGGTCTAGAGGTCGACATTCTCCAATGCCCAACCAATCATTTCATTATAAGGCATGAGCCTAGGCCGCGTTTTATTTTATGCATCTCTGATTGAGCAAGATATTTGTATCTCGTAGCCCAGGTTTCAGTCACCTCGTCCCCTGAATCATCTGGGCAGTTTATCAATTCGTATTTCCATGGGGCCATGATATCACGAGCTCAGAACTATGTTACCTGTTACAGGAAATGCACAAACTTCTTATCTTGCTCAAACTTTCTTTTCTGCAAGCTTGCTATTAGAACTCAAACTCTAATATTGTTATTCACCTTAATTGTATCGATTTTATAAATACCTTTACTGACAATGTATTCACTTTCCTTAATGAAAAGATTTAGGTGGTGATTCGCGATCTTATTTGGAATCATTGCCATAGATCCATTATTAATTCCATTTAATGTTTGGTGGTTCACGATCGAGAGGTTGTATGGATGAAATTTGAATTTTCCTGAACTATGATTCAACGAAAAATTAACACAGGAAAATATTGTTTAGCCCGTTAACTAATCATGTTTAACCTTAATTATTTTCGGGCCTTTGAACCTCGAGATATCCGATAATAGCTCGATATATGATCTCTAAAACTCGAAATTGTGCAGGGATTAATTATTTTCTAATTGTCTTTAATATTTAATTAACCTTGCTTAATGCTTAAGGAATTTCGGGAGTTCAGGCTTCATGAATTTATAATATGATAGATGGCATATGTACGAACTCCGAAAGCGCGAAACTACTACTTGATTTTTTAATTGGGCTTAGTTCCTTTTTAGGTATTTATCGCTTCATGTGTAGGCAAACTAACTTTATGGATTCTTCGACATGCCACTACTCGTAATAATGTGTCAAAGCTTAGGAATATAGACGTGTATGATGACTAAGACCCTTTGAACACCTTTTGGATATCGAGACTTTGGAGTTTCTACAGGGTGAAATTCCCAAAGAGCGAAACTCTGAAACTCGAAACTCTGAAGCAAGTCTCTAGAGGCTTGACCTTTTTAACATTCAGGCGGCTCCAAAACATTTGGAAAAAGGGATCATTTGATCGATGAGAGAATTGGATTGACGATGCACCTTGTGTACTCCTTTTGGATGGAAGACAAGAAAATATTTATTATTTGAGTTTGATTTTGAGATGAAGTAAAGATAAATAGGGTAAAGCTTCAAGCTCATAATTTTAAAAGTGTTCCAACGCATCCAATCACAACCTCAAAGCATCCTATAAATATAATTCTAAGACAATTAACATTATGCAAGGAAAAGTGACATTCAATACACATAAATAAACCATAGAACACAAGTATGGATGGGCACCAATACATGCACCTGAAATCTTTATTATATAGACAATGTTATAATGGTTACAACAAGGGAGCATGACCAACTTCCTATGACTCATTTATAGACTAGAATTACGATGTCCAACAACCAACATAAATGCCAATCCAACCCCTAGATAAACCACATGCCTACCTCCTATAGATCCTAGTATTATCTCCTTGTCACTTAGCTAATGCAAGTTGACTTGGGATTCCTAAACCATAAAATTGAAAATCTCAGACCTCCTTGATGACTCCTTGCAACTCCTTGCTTGAATGAATCTCCTTAGCTCATTGAGGAATCCATCTATTTATATGAGCTCAAATTTCCTTGTGAATCCCATTCTATTCCAAGGTGAACCCAAGTATCGTTCGTCTCACTTCAAGCCATATTTCATTAATTTTTTTTTCAAGTTGTTCCAACTTATGCTAGGTCCCCCCAAGTCATCTTGAGATCATCCAGGTTGTCTCATTTACCAAGGTCATTCTATCTTCTTAGGTTGTCTTATCCATTAGGTCATCTCAAGCATGCCCATGTTATCCCATTTGTCTGATTTTCTTGTCCAACCATTCCCTAGTGCAACCAAATTTTCCTAAGTGGTCCAACATGTATGATCCATCTCAAATCATCCAAAGGAGACTCTTCCCACTTTTCTAAGTCGTTCCAGCTGTCCCAAGTGCATCCAACTCATGCAAGTCCACATGACTATGTCTGATCTACTCGACTCCATCTGGTTGCACTCAAGTGCACCAAGTTGTTTGGATGATCTGTTCCCAATGGATGCATACCAAAGGTTGTACACCCAACGAGTGTGCCCCACAATTTTTATCCATGGAAACTTATGCCCGAAGGCACCTTGACCACCCATCACAACCCCCGAGTGTGGGCCATCGTACTCCGCCAATCCATATAATTATAGGCATCCAATTCATCAAGCCTTCTTGTCTCTTATTTTTTTGTCATGCCAATGCATTTCTACAGGAAAGGCTACCTGCAACAATCGGCATTGCCTCCTCTAGCCAAGTATTATTCCAGGGTCTCTTGGAGTGTTCAACTAGTGTGAGTTTCCACTATCTGCAGTGCGCCCTATTTGTCTACAAATGCATCCAACTATTTGAAGTATGCCTTGTCAACATGCCAAGGCATCCTACTATCCAAGGTGTTCCTTTCCAATAGCCCAAGGCATCTCAACCAATTTGTCTAAGGCATCATCCATCTGATACACCTATTTGAGCTGGTCACTGACCACCAAGGTGATTTTTTGGGAAAGGTTCCCAATGCCACTCGAGGTGAGGGTTGTACATGGATGCTCTATCAAAGAAAAAATAAAACTTGAATTTCATTTCTTTATGAGAGAACTTAAGGCTAAGGTGAATGCTCTATCAAAAATACATTGTAGCTTGATGTTGAGTAGGGACAATGCTAGAATCAAAAGATAGACAATTTTTTTTGTCTCTAGCTAAGAAACTCCTTTGTTTTAAGTTGTTTAGAATTAAGGCTCATATATTACTCTCTTTGCAATTCTTTCAAACTTTGCTAAGGATTTTATTTATGATTAGATTTTCTAGTTTCTTTTTCCATGGAAGTAGCAACTCTACTAATACTCTAGCACAATTTGGAAATTTTTCAATCAACAATTTTTAACATGTCATCTTATATTTGATAGTCCATGATCCATAAATGGTAGGATTATATCCTATCAAGATAGCCAACATAGATCCTATATCAAAATTAAATTTTTTCCTCTGTATCAATGTTGAGACTATGCTTCTTCAAACATTGTTAGAGCATGAATTATTTGGGTTCAAATCTTCTCTAGAAATAAAATCAATTGCTTCTCTCTACAAATACAATCACACTGAGATATCTATCTTAAAATATGGGTTACTCCTCTGTTTCTAGATCTGGTTGCAATGCCAAATTCACAACACACTCTATATTTTATTTGAATGTGCCAAAACACACACTTCATTTTTTTTTTAATTATGCACACACAATGCACTAAACAAAAATCTCTTAGGTACAATAAACTTTCAAAGGTTGATATATGCAATAATTTTTCAATGTATTCAAGCTTTGTTATGAAAACACCAATTTTTTTCCCACCCAGACACTTAAGGATAGATAGATCGATGCATAGGATTTTAGAGACATTAGTGTGCATGCGTTTGGAAGTGAATGGCTTACACTCTATTTATTTAATTTCTGAAAATTAAAACCATATGCCAATGATTCCAACAAAAGTAAAAATATATGGTTATAGCTATCCATAATGGCCAATGATTTGATTATAGAATATTTGATTGTTTATGAAAGAGAACACACTGATACAAATACCGACATGCCAAATAATCGCCTCTTGGGATATACTTGCTATGGAGGAATGATTCAACAAATATATGTCTGTTTGGTGTGGTGGTAAACAATAATCTAGATAAACAGGAATGCCCAATGAAATGAACCAACAACTAAAATTCCCAATCAATTAGTGAGACTATAACATACATTGTAATTCATTGTGTTATGGGAAATTGACTATTGCTCAATTGGGTAAAGAGTGAGATGTAGATGAAATCCAAAGGTCAATATAATGTTGTAATGGTAATTCAGGGTTCCAACGGTTGATATCATTGATTCCTTCACACTTCTTCTACCCAAGAAAAATCATTACTTATTATGCCAAGTAATTAACCAACAATCAATGCAATGAAAGGTTGGAGCTATGGGAGTCAAGATACACTAAGCCAACAATTCATCTCTTGATATAGAAAATGATTACATTACCCAAACCATTTGACCATTCAACACTATGCTAGTCAATGTTATGCATAACTATAAAATGGATTATACATATGAGTAACCTTAATAAGAGAATATAAAAATTAGGCAATCACAAACAATTCACTACAAGGAGAACACCTTCTTGCAGAGGTTTTTATGGAACCTCCCCCCAAAAAAATTCTATTATCTGTTTATAGCAAAGGTTTTTAGCGGAGGCGGGAAACTGAAGGTTTTTGCAGAGGTTTTGATTTTTGGTGCACCTTTATGGTACATATGCACTGATGCACACCTAAAACATACTGCACCAAGGCTTAAATGTTCAAACACACTGTCACTATTCATAGTAGAGGCAAGTGACTGTAGGTTTTTGTGGAGGTTTTTTTCTCACTGTGCTCTTAAGGTATACACACACCATTCATTTCATGAGCAATACAACACCAGTGCATCCATGTTCTAGTAGCACCACCATACTTTATAATAAAATTACATGCACCAAATAAATTTAACCAGTGTCATTGAACAGTACACACTGGGATGTTCATGAGAAATAAAACACTGACACATCCATGTTTCAATAGCACCACCATACTTGATAATAAAATCACTTGCACCGAGTAAAACAAACCGGTGTCATTGAATGATACACCTCGGTACACCTAATTTTTGAAAGGTGCACCCCGATAGGGTAACTAAAAAAAATCACCAAACTAATTTTCAGTATTACAAAGAATCTTATGCTTCCAAAATCTCAAGAAAGCACTGATGCTCACATTTCTTCCTAAGACGCCCTGTTTCCAATGCTCTACACTGACTAGGATAGCTCCATTGGTGGATCCCACACATTTCCAAATTTTGGAAATTACCACGAATTTTCAATTCCTATCAACGATGCAACCATGTCTCCTTGGAACAGAAGAGACTAGGTAAATTATTTATTACCTTACTATTTGTATTTTGATCCAATCAAAATTACAATTTATTTTGAAATTTCACATTTTTTTTTCTTTTTTTCACGTGGTGCGCCTAAACGGTTTGGCTTGCCTCGACACAGCACATGCTGTGTTAAATACACAGTGAGCACTATCGTCAATGCATATTTTTTAAAATACATAGTGAGAACCTCCATCAACACGTCCATATATGCCCGCATCGATGTCGTTCAATATAGCACACCGCGATAAATTACTAAAAACAAAGCGATGCATCATTCAAATATCCCCAACACCAACACAAAATGGGCTTATACCAACACTAACCCATTACACTTCATTAACCTCACCACTAGCTCAACAATATATGAAATTTAACCTAGAGGTGCACCAATTTTAACTAACCACAACGGGGTGTACCAGAAAAATAACACCCCGACAAGTCAATGTTAAAACGCATTGCCATACTTTATAAAAAAATACATACACTGAATAAATCACACTTGTGTCATTTAACATTATGCATCAATACCCTTCACTTAACTAATGGCACCACTGATATAATGATTTATAAATTTAACATAGCAGTGCAACCATTGTAATCCAATGCATCAACACCATATATAGAAACACACTAGGAAATATATTTCCTGAATTTTCATAGTGGGGCATCTCATTGGACGTCGCGTTCCCGGTGCTCTCTCATTTACAACACACTGAGGAACAAAAGGATGGTGCTCCACTATCATGGTGGCTCTAGTGCATTAATAGTAACACCTTACATCGGTTCGATGTGTCATTTTAGTGGATGCACCGTTAAACAAAACATTGGTGTTGCAATAGCATGGTAGCACTGATGCGTTTATATTAACATATATCATTGCATAAGTTCATATAAAACAATTTCACTGGTTGGTGCGGATGGATCAAAACAATGCGGCGATAATGTAAAGAGCATGAGACCAGGCTAAATTTTCACAAATTTGTAGTTTAGTGTGTCTTATGGTAAGCACCAATAAGATGATAGGAAGTGCACCAATTGAGATAAATACACTAGTGCATTCTATTAATCAAATGCACCACCAAGTTTTTGAAACACAAATTTCCTCCACAGTGCATCAAATAAATAAAATGCACCAATGATATGTACTATAACACAATGAGAAAAATACATAATAATTTACCATCTCGGTTCCTTTTATGGGATTCCTTGTCACCAGTGCATTATAATACAAATACACTGGTATCAATGCTTACAAATCTCAAATGGAGCGTCAGTGTGTTACTTTAAACGAAACACACTAGGTGGTTAAGTTTCACTGGGAAAAATAGTTTAAAACTTATCATTCTAGTGCATCATGAAAATAAAACACACCAATGAAAAGCATCTGGTTCATGAACTAACATAGAGATTCAATGTGTTTAATATAAGCCAACGCACTGCATGGTTTAACACAAACCCTTCATTGGTGCGCTATATATCACAACACACCACTATATATATCAGTGATTGATTAACAATGACACATTGGTGTGTTATATTTAAAAAATGTATGTTCGGTGCCTTATGTATGATAAGGAGCATTGGATGCGATGCATATGTATTTGTTAATAGCACCACTGTCTTTTTCAATTTTGTTTTGCAAACAAAAACCATTTTCATTTTTTGATAAATACAAATTAGTTATATATGTTTGTGTTTTATATTTTAAATTCATTTTATCTATATATGTGCCTAAAAAGGATTTTATGTAAATCAGATACGGTGACGACTCTGAGCAAAGTAGCAACAAAAACAACAGTAGCAGCCAGAAGAAAAACAATTTAATTCACAATCTACATATGCAAACCTCCACATTTAAATTTTGTGGAGGTTTTTCTTTGTGAAGGAAAAAACATAAGTCACTCTTCAGTTCCTCTCATAATTTAGCACATGGACTCGATCCTCTACCACTTCCTCGGTGCTCTTCCTCACATATCCTCCTCTGCAGGCTTCTTGAATTTCTCCAAGATACCATCCTCGCCATTCCTATATACATAATATGAATTGGCGTCAATTCACTTGTAGATCACATACCTTCACCTCTTCTTCTTCTCCTTGAGGGGGCTTATCGAATAGATATTTGAGGATAGGGAGTAGTTTTTGTAGCCTAAGTATCTATAACCAGGGCCCTTGCATGTGGCACTGAGTACATCAACTTTGTTCCCTTCCAAGTCCATCATCTTGGCCCCTACTTTGGCATAATTAGGACCAAGCTCTATGATCGGAGCTTCCCAATTCCCCTTTTCCCTATTTAGCAAGTAAGGACCCTGGTGGATGTCTTAATTATAACACTGTGTTAGCCTTAATATTGACCTAAGCTCCATATTGTATATTTAATAGAAGTTAAGAAGCACATTTGGAAAATCAACTAATGATCCACAAGCTTTGTCATCATGTCTTATCGTTAAATATTAAGTATTGCATTGGCCTCGACCTACTCCACCATGAGATCCTCACCTGTGTACTTAATAAAAACTTCATCATGTTGTTGGACCTTGACCAAGCTTTGGAGAACCTTGGTCACGTTTGACCAATTTTGGGACTTCGACAGGCTGGTCGTAGGCAAAGCGGAGATCATAGGATCTCGGCCCCTTCTTAGAGCATTTTTTGGGTTTAGGGTTTATGTGATGGGTATGGGATGTCAACCCATGGGTTTACCCATGTTTAGGCCCTTTTGTAATGTATAAATAGAAATCTAGGTGATGTAATTAAAAGAGATCTAGTAGAATCGACTTAGTGCAAAGCTAGAGGCTTTGTGCATACTATGTGTTAAGAACTTGCAGAGCTAAGTGTAAGTGATTGTAAGAAGCTTGTGTGCAAATTATAAGAAGGCTTTGTGCTTAAACCTAGCTCGGGGAAGGAGGATATGGCAAGGTGTGTGCATATATCCTGTCCTATGCAGAGTGGGTTCCTGTGGCTTTGTGATTGTAAAATATTGAAAGAAGACAATAAAGAAGAGAAGAGTTGGTGGACGTAGCCCCATACTGGGGTGAACCACATATATTCTGTGTTTTGGTTTCTTTGTGCATTATAGTTGTTATGTTATTGATGTGATGTATGATTAGTGAAATGATATATGTTAAATGCATCTGATATAATAGCTTAGTGCTTAGTAATGTGAATGAATTCTAGATATGATCTATTTCTATGTGCTAAGTGTTAGATGTATTAGATCTTGTTGAATATTGCGTTTCTCTGTAACTAGGATTTCAATCTGCGATGTGAATAAGGGTTAAATGTTGATGAATGTTAACTGCTAAGTGCACTATGAAGGTATTGTAATCACAGATCTGTGTCCCAGCTAGGTTGCAGAAATCTGAGTCCTGCAACCCCCCTCTGCCTCTATCTCGGGTGAGACTTCATCTTCTTCGCAGGTGTTGTCGAAAGGGTTGGTAGTTAGGGTTTTGTTGGTGCATTGCTGAAGCATTGAACCCTGGGTCTACCCCTATGCCAACAAATGGTTCTGTTGTCGAGACCTGAAACTATTATTGCTGAGAACTGAAGAAAAGAAAGCTATGTGCATAGATCTGTTGCTTTAGTTCGCAATATTCTACTTGACTTGCGAAGCTCTGTGCTAAGAAGAGAATTCTGATCTGAAGAAAAAAAGGTAAGATCTTGAAGCTTTGTGCTCTGATAAAGGTAAGATAAGTGAAAATTCTTATTTCGAAAGAATGGATCTAGGTATGTTTAATAGACTTGGTCCTAGTCTGAAAACTAGGGTACAGCTAGAAGAAAGAAGATTTGATATGAATAGATCTGATAGAAATAATGAAAGATATGTTATTCCTATGCATAGAAATAATTGTTGGACTAACAAGTGGATGCAATATCCTAGAAATAATTTTCTACAGACCCACCACTATGATCCCAGTGCGCAGTACAAGAAAGGTTGGGGATCATTCACGAGAAAGAGAGGGTTAACTCTTTGTTATAGTTGTAGAAAACCGGGACATCTTTCTAATGAATGCCCTAGTAAAGGTCCTATTTTCCTTTGTTGTAAGGCTACTGGACATGAAGTTTTGGACTTCCCTAGAATGATTGCCAAAGTTGAAAAGATGAATATGAGACAAGAAAACCCTAAGGAAGGCCAAAAGACTAAGAACCAGAAAGAATCAGAGGCTATATTATTGAATATGAAAGAAACCCTGAATGATCACAGAGATATCAACTTATTAGAGATCTTAAAAGAGAAAGAGTGCATAGAAACAAGAATAGAAGACTTCAACATAGATTGTGTATTGGATGCATAAACACAGGTGAACATTATGACAGAAAGTACTTGGGAAATTTTAGGAAAGCCTGCTATGGTTCCTTCACTGGGAGGAATAGGATTATTTAGAGGAAAGATAATAACCCTATGTGGAATACTTACCCAGATACCTATAAGTTCTCATGGCACTTCGACAGAAGAAGAATTTGAGATCATTAAATTTGTTGAGAAAAACGCCCCATTTGCTATTTTTCTAGGAAAAACCTAGATTGAGAAAGATTAGATATGAAGGAAACAAGAAGAGGAGGATCTAGAAAAGAAAAATAAAGAACTAAGATATTTCATGGCTAGGATAATAGCGCACTTATTGTAAGAACAAGAGGACTAGTCAAAGCAACTTAGGGCTAGAGACCGGGCTATCGAAGCTGAAAGAACACAAGAAGACTTGAAACACCTGTCTGTACAAGAGAGTAGAGCACCTACCCCAGAAAGAGAAGAAATATTACCCTCTAACCCTATGAAAGACCCTCCACAGTGTGAAGATACCATGCCAAGAGGAGATAAGAATGATAATGAAAAGAGGAAACCAATGACTCAGGTTTCAGGAAAGAAGGACAGAAAGCTTAGTAAGAAGAAAGCAAATTTAAAGAAATTGCGGGAAGTTCCAGAGTGAACTTCGCAGAAGGAAGGTTTGCAGAACTGGAACTTCATCGAGATATTAGAACATCGTAAATTGGCACTTCGCCATGATGAAGTAATATGACCGTTGGAGGCGTCCTGACCATTAGAACGACGCTTCATAATGGTTGGAAACATAGTTATTGTCAGAACGTTCACCATTGGACCATTGGGACTACACCATAATGGATGAAATTGCATTGATTAAGGCATTCATGCCCGTTAGAAGAGTCTGTTATGACATTGTGTATTTATCTCGTCGATCATTTCACCGAGAACACTTTTGCCAATTGTGATTATCCGAGCCCATAGAGAATTATTTGATTTCGCACATTGATTATTGAGACCTCACCATCCGTTTTTTGTTTGGTCACCGACCTAAGATATCAGATCTCGAGTGTGCATGTCGGAAAAAATTAGCGCAATAGAAAAATCCGTCGAAGAGATCCTAGTAGACCTCATGGTCGAGAAGGTGATGTATGCAGGCATCCGAGCCTTGTCGACAAGAGGAGTGCAAGTATCCCCGTCGATTGCTCGTGGATTTGGACCATCCTGAGATGTGAAAGAGAAATGAACAAAGCATCATGATGACTTAGCGAATGCGAAGATCATTCCATCTATCCTACCCGACTACATTCCACCTCTAGCTAGCGCGGTGAGTCATGACAACATCCCAAGGGACTTTGACTACACAGTCATCACTGCATACCTCCCAAAGGGAATACATGTAGTCAGAACACAGTTGCAAGGATTCTGACATTGAATATCAGCGACTATAACTTAGGAGACTGCAAGAACTATAGCATGCTCGCACCATACAAGTATTTGACTAAGACAAAGGGGAAGAAGTCGAAGATCATCCCCCATCCATGGACCATGGACATCGCGAGGTCCAATATATTGAATGTGATGAAAATACCACACTTTGGAAGACATTAGAAGGTTAACGTGTGCGTGGTTATCTGTGGCTAGAAATACGCATCACCATCGATCTAGTGTTGATACATAAGATCACTGGATTAATCATGCAAGGACCAGAACCACAAGACTTTTACCCAGGAAAGACTACAGATTGCACCCTGGTGCAGACAATCAAAGACACCTATGGTGATGTGCAAAAGGGGAAGTGGGGCTACAAGGTAGCCTCCATCCAGAATGGCATAGTGCACCTAGCCTGCCACTTGATTGTTGGTAATCTAGTAAGGAAGAACAGACCCATGTAGGTCATGGGGTTTTTCGTCGACCTCGCAGGAAAATGCATGGAAGGGATACAAATGAACTGGGCAAGCTACCTCATCAACCAGTTAGAGAAAGACTTCCGCGAAGCTCAGGACCAGGGCTACGAGTTCCACTTCAGTTGGTTTTTGATACTCATCACCTTCATTTCTTGGGAGATGCCAGAAGGTGCGACCTTTCCTGAGATTGAGCCATCAGAACCCTTCACTGCGAAGTTCACCATGCTCTGGTATTCGAGTGACATGGCTTAACAATGGCTATCAAACACGGTGTTCCACACCTATTACCTGTAGTGTAAGAGGGCTATTGAGTCTTCCCCTCACATGACACCGAATACCCTGCACACGTTCAGACCATTTGTGAAGTTTCACGCAGATAAACATTTTATTTATATCACTGCGCAAGGAGACGAACATAAAGAAGAGCTCTAATCTTACTACAAGCTCACTGAGGAGGACATGGAAGAAATAACTAAGGAGTGGCCCACAAATCTCCTTGTACCAGTTGACCAGGCAGAACTGTCCGAACCTGACCTAATTGGAAGTCCTCTGGTCACTCACAAAGAGTATGATGCACCCAGCAGTAGCAGAAGGAAGAAAAATGAAGAGGTACATAAGTTGAACAGTGCATCATAAGAGACTGCTTCAGACTCACCTGAAGGGGGAGGTGATGACAAAGTAAACAAAGAAGAAGAAAAGTAGAAACAAGGAGAAGTAACACCACCTAGGTACCCTATTGACGAAGCTGAGACTTCTAAGAAAAGAAAGGTTTCCCCCACGAAACCTACATCGCGGAAGAATACCAAAGCTACTAAACCACATATGTAGAGTGTGATCATGATGGATGACATAGATTTCATCATCGCTGCTATCTCAGATACCTCAGAAGATATTTTACAGTGCAACAAAGCCAAACAAGAGACCATGTATGAAAGAATTGAAGCAGAGCTGAAAGGGGTACAACAAGCCCTCCACCCCAGCCGTGCAATGTCTACTGCACCCCCGTCATCAGAAGGAACAGAGTTGGGAGATGAACCTTCCTAGATCCGTCGAATAACAGATGTGACTGAAGCTTTCCTTCGTCGTGTTCAGGAAGAAAAAGAGCAATCCATAGAGGCCTTAAGAAAGAAAAAAAGGAAGCTAGAGAACAACGGCGGGTTGCGCAACAGGAAAAAGATGACATCCAAGCCAAGTTTGCAGAGGATAGAGCACAGATCCAGAAGGAGAAGGAAAAATTGTTCGCAGAGCATATTGGATTTAAAGAAGCAATCATTAGAGAACTTCGCTTTGTGATGGGCTTAGAATAGATGGAAGAAGACCCAGTAGAAAGACAAGTAGGGAAGCTTGTCGAAGCCATTCAACATCTCCAATAGAGGATAGTCGAACTGGATTTACAAGCAGTACCAAACACTCTACAGGAAGTGCGAGACCAGAGATAAGAAACTGATCGAAGCATAGTCCAGAGAATCAAGGCATTGGCCTTAGAATGTAACCGACTCAATAGTCAAAGTGTGCAAACTTACGAGCGCCTTGCAGAGGACCCTGAACTAAGGACACTAGAGTCACAGCTTTAGGAGGCCAAGAAGTAAGAAACAATGATGCAAACATAGTTGAATCCACTACCAGTTGTCGAGAGGATGAAATGATCCCAAGAACAGTGCACAGTTCAGCAACAAGTCCATGCCATACAGAGTAAGGTCATGGAAGTAACCCAACGACTCCGGCCAGTGTAGGATGCATCTTGCATACTTTTTGAGGAGATTGAAGGACGAGGTGAAGAACTGGAACAAGTTGTCTCCACAGTGGAACAACACTTGGAAGGACCTGTGACGGAGAAGGTTATTCAAGATTTCTCCGAGCAGGAGGCTCTAGCGAAGCAACAGGTCGAAGCAGCTCGAGCCAAGATCAAGGAATTTGAGGCAAAGTTACCCAGATCAGAGTGATTCGGGACGAGTCATAGGTTAGTGTTGGGGGCCTGTTGGCCCTTGACCAAGTTTTGGATAACCTTGGTCACGTTTGACCAATTTTGGGACTTCGACAAGCTGGTCCAAGGCGGAGCACAAGGCAAAGTGGAGATCATGGTATCTAAACCCCTTCTTAGGTCATTTTTTGGGTTTAGGGTTTATGTAATGGGTATCGGATGTCAGCCCATGGGTTTACCCATGTTTAGGCCCTTTTGTAATATATAAATAGAAATCTAGGTGATGTAAGTAAAATATATCTAGTAGAATCGGCTTAGTGCAGAGCTAGAGGCTTTGTGCATATTGTGTGTTAAGAACTTGTAGAGCTAAGTGCAAGTGATTATAAGAAGGTTGTGTGCAGATTATAAGAAGGCTTTGTGATGAAACCTACCTCGAGGAAGGAGGATCTAGCGAGGTGCATGCATATCTCTTGTCCTATGCAGAGTGGGTTCCTGTGGCTCTGTGCTTGTAGAAGATTGAAAGAAGACAATAAAGAACATAAGCGTTGGTGGATGTAGCTCCATACTGGGGTGAACCACGTATATCCTGTGTTGTGGTTGCTTTATGCATTATAGTTGTTATGTTATTGATGTTATGTATGCTTAGTGCATTGATATATGTTAAATGCATCTGATATAATAGCTTAGTTCTTAGTAATGTGAATGAATGCTAGATCTGATCTATTTCTATGTGCTAAGTGCTGGATGTATTAGATCTTGTTGAATATTGTGTTGCTTTGTAACTAGGATTTCAATCTGCGATGTGAATAAGGGTTAAATATTGATTAATGTTAACTGCTAAGTTCTCTGTTAGGGTATTGTAATCACATATCTGTGTCCCAGCTAGGTTGCAGGCATCTGAGTCCTGCAACCCCCCCGCTGCCTCTACCTCGGGTGAGACTTCATCTGTTTCACAGGTGTTTCCGAAAGGGCCAGTAGTTAGGATTTTTTTGGTGCGTTGTTGAAGCGTTGAACCATGGTTTTTCCCCTATTCCAGCACATGCTTCTTCTTATCCATAACCTTGCACTCAATCACTTTCTCATCCAGAAGGGGAACATGGTAAACAAACTCTTTCTCTCTTTATTGTTGGTTTTCCTTATCCTTCTCTCACATTTATTTCACTGCATCATCATCTTCCTTGAGTAGGACTAGCTTAATGGAAACAACATCCCTGCTCTTGATCATCAACTTGAACTACCTCTAGAATAGACTTGATCCTATACCACTCCCTCGGTGCTTTGGCCTGCATCTCCTCCTCTGTGGGCCGCTTGAATTTCTCCAAGATATCATTCTTGTCATTGTTGTTGCCATAATAACTAGTGTTAATTTGCTTGTAGATCACATACATAGAAATCCTCTTCTTCACTTCGCAAGTCTTATTGAATAAGAGTTTGACGTCAGGGAGGAATTTCCCAAACAAACTTGTACAATTGGTTGCTAGAAGATTGTAACATACCATGTAAGATTGTAACTATTTAAAAATATTGTAAAAATGAAACACAATGACAAATGATTTGGAAATGATGAATTTAATTAATTGGTTTATGCAATCCTAACCACCACCATGTTTTTTAAGACAAAACAAAATTTTACATAAAGTCATTATATAACATGGACATATGATACTTTCCCTCCCAAAATTTTTAATTTTAAATAATGTGCATGCATCCTATGACATTAGTGTTCTATGCAAATTCTACAATCACTAATATTCGTTCTCATTTTTTTTGTAATCATGTAATCAAAATCATTTTATTAATAGTTATGTCTTATCAAATAACTAGTATACAACTATCATCTATCCTCCACAATTACCGGGCGGGGATGAGGATTCAGACCCTTCCTTTATTGAAGAAGGGCTCGTCTGTCCTAATAAGATCGAGATGCCCGAGTTAAAGATGTATTGGGCATTACCAAGGGACGGGTACTGGAGCAATAATTACATTAATCAACAGGAAGGTCAGCCTTTGGAAAGGGCTAGAGGTCGGGCATACTTACGTAGGGCGGGAGAGCACCAGTAAATAGCCTTAGGATAGAAAGGAGCAAAGGCGAAGTAAATAGGTACGTAAGCCCTAGGATAGACCCATAAAGAAACAATAACGGATGATCAAGGATATAGAGCCCTAAGATATCCTTAAATAAGTGATTCTTTCCATATTCCCTTTGTAAGCTTATTTGATATTATAGGGCCCTTTGCATCATGAATAATCCATAAAGAATCAAATTTAAGGGAAAATACATTATTTTTCACATGTGGGCCATATTAAGCCCTAATACAATCCCTAGTGTGAAAGTCTTTATAATGGCTAAGTTTCATTATTAATATACGAAAATATAAAAAATATTAAGCAAACTCAATAAATAAAATAAACAAAAGTCCATGTGTAGAAGTTATAGGGAGCTTATTCCCCATATTTGATGTAATTATTGTAACATGAAACCGACCATTTTATAAAACCAATGTTGAATTAAGAAATACATTTACATTAGTTCCATTGAAAATCCAAAAATACAATTACTCAATCATCTTTTTCTTATGTCCCAAGGGGACATCTAAAGGTAGACCCATTGCAAGTCATTTTTGACGAGCCGTTGGTGGTCTACGAAAGTTATAGTTTATTACCAACTCGTCACCAGGAGACAAACTACGTATTGCATGAACAACAAAAAATATGGATGCCCTCCTTTTCATAAAGAACTCTTTGTCATTGGAGCTTCTTCAAAGGAACAATTTTCACAAAATAATGTGGACCTGCAACTATTTATGAACCCTATGATGTTCCCATGAGTTCATGGACGACCGTTGATATATAATAGGTTTTTCCTGTTAAATTTTCCAGAAGCATAACCATTCATACACATACTATACATGGAAATGATATGTTTGTATTTGACAATATCCAATTAATTAGACCGACTATAAAGAGGACCACAAAATGGCATAAGTGCCACTGATTTTTTTGGAGGAACAAATACATGTGAAAGGATAAACAACCCAAGATTTGCAACATCTATTTTAAACGTGACAATCATATAACTATTACCACAAAAAAAAAGAATTTGGTTCCAACATCGAGAAAAGGCATGGAAAACAACCAAGTGCCATACAAAGCTCGGTTGTATCTGGTTTGGTATTTATTTTGCATATGGATAGGAAGAGGGAAGTCATAGCTACCTTCCAACAATAGAACAAACTTTGGTGTGTACTTGAACATTTTTACTCTTAGCTCATACAATTTTTTTGATCTACTAGTAGTGATGCTTTGGGTAGTATTAATATCATACTTTGGCTCACTATAAGAACTCTCCATTGACTCAAAAAAAAGGAGACAGGTTGGCCAATTTAGGAGGAAACATAGTTTATTTGACTTCCAACTTTTCAAAAAAATAGCACATGGAAGTGTTCCTACATGTATTTTATATATCACCTATTGGATTATTGATCGCAATGGGAGGTATTAAACCATCAAATTTGGGTATACATGCATTCATATAATGAGACAATGTGACACATGAAGGGTTCTTCTTCAACCCTTTACATTTTTAACCACATACCACTGGCATGTCATAAAAGAGATCCAATCCACTTTATAATTTCATTGACCCAAGCTACAGGTTACTAGAAGATGGCATGTTACAATTGGCAGGATAAAGGAACTGTCCATTTTCATCAAACATTTTCCTTCACTATATTTCTCGTGATAAGAGCTTGCGACATTTTTGCACTGGTGGAATATCTCTCTCATCTGAACTCGATCCCAATTTATGATCCTACAAAATTCAATGAACAATTATTTAAATGCACGTGTATAAATGACATAAATTGAATCAGAGAAATGAATTATAAATAAAAACTAGACTTACTTCAAACGATGTGGGAGAAGTTGACAAACTTGCAACGATATGGAATGAGATGGAATTTGAAGTATTGGCAATTTGATATTATAACCTTCTTTTCCCTGCATTTGAGCCAAAATCATTGTCAATATGTGCATGAATCTAATATTAAAATTTATCAATGCATTTATTTATTTTACAACACCCAAGTGTGTCTATATATATATATATATATATAATGCATCGATGCGAAAAACTATCAAATGCACTGAACTGTCACATCTTTTAAAACCTTTGCAAACTAAAACATCCGTAAATTTTAATAGAAGAGGTTTGCATTTCTATTCTGTAAATAAAATTGGTATTGGTGCATTTTTTACTATATACTCACCATGGTGCACAATTCAATAAGGCGCACTGATTTGATGAAAAACTTAATTTTTAAAATATGTGGTTTAATAAGTGTTTTTACATACAAATTGAAAAAACACAATGGAAAAAGAGAGGGAATTTTATTTTTCAAAATGTAACTATGTATAAATGAAAACATTATTCATTAGTTCATTTTTTGGCAGATTTTAGAGGGAAGATTTGTGGAAGAGATATTTACCACAAAAGACTTTGTAGTGGATGGATTTTTTTGAAGAGCCAAAATTGGAAGGGATCTGTAGGGCACATACAAATCTACAAATAAGAAATTTCAGGTATGCGATTTCATTCTACTGATCATTTCAACATTTCCCTATTTGATTCAAACTATTTTCAATGCATGTTAAAAAAACATAAGGGTTTCATAGTTACATTTGATAATGGATGTCATAGCTCTCTTTTTGTTTTTTCTTGTTCCCCTCTTTTTTAAAGCAACATATTTTTATAGGGCTTTTTTTATAAGAAATATATTTTTTTAGGGTTTATTTTTTTAATCAATAGATTTTTATAGGGTTTATTTTTATAAGAAATAGATTTTTTTAGGGTTTATTTTTTTAAGCAATAGATTTTTATAGGGTTTATTTAGTTGCATATGGGGCATTTGGTATCCATTTAAATGGTACCACTCATTTCATCAAATCCAAATCCTGTCAACTCTATCGTTGTCAACGATTTGTTTTTTTAATTTTTGTGGTATGCACTGCACACTGTATAGGAAAAATGCCCTAGTGCGCACTCTATAGGAAAATCATCCCAGTGCTCACTGTATAGACAAGTGCACCAGGGTGCATATATCTGTGTAAAGCATCGATTGGTATGACTAATATTACATGCCGATGCGATTATATGGTTGACGCCCCAATGCATTATGTTTAATTAAGCGCACAAAAATACTAGATTGTATAAAAATTTCATAATTTATATTTATGGTGATTTTTTTTTATACAATATGAATAATAGAAGTTCAAAGAAAACACATTATTGCAGCGAGCATGATGGTAGATCTTCCCAAGAAGAGAGGAAGGAAAATTCTTTAAGTTTTATTAAAAAGTTAATATATAACTTGAAATATTTATAAGTTTAAATCAATGATGTGTATTGGTTAATGCATGTCATGCAGAGCAAAAACTTGAAGAAAATCGATAAGATTGTTCACAATATGAGTGAAAAAGAACATAAAATATTTATGGAAATGTTGCATAGAGAGGAAACATGTGGATCAAAAGGTAATCAACATTAAGTTTTTCTTTGACTTTTACTAAAAATAAATTTATTAACATTAATTGCTAACACGTTTTAAACACTCGATTTCATTTTTTTTTAATGTTATGCAGGGACCGATAGTGATGGAATGGAATCTTGTCCTAAGAGGAAAAAAATTGTTAAGGATGTAAAAGATGATGATGGTTTGGTCATCAGTTCATCTGAAGTGGTTCTTGAATGATGCAAGAGCATCACCAACGTCAAGCGAGAGTGGGGCAAGCGCCAATGCTTTTTGGGCACATGATGAATTGTTTAAAAAAATTTGAAGATGGATGTGCCAAACGTAAATGTAATAGTTAAGGAGAGGCGCACTTATAGATTGTAATCAAACCTTGAGCGACCCGCTATCGTCTGAAGGACTAAGAAGGCATTTATGTTAGTTAATGTTCGTAGGTATCTTTGAATTCTCAGATTTGACAGTTTTAGGAGCGGAGGGAAAATGGATATAGACACCCTCATTGTATTATTGTATGATAGTGAAGAACATTACCAAGAGAAGAGCATACAAAGCTGGAACAGAGAAACTGTGTTTGAAAAACACCCATGTATAGAGATTTGAGTTAATAGAAGAAGTCTTAATTCAGATTCATGGCATTGTATTTGTTTCTTGTATGTGTATGATGAATGGTATGTTCATGGTTTTACTCTTTATGTTATACATTTTATTTCTATGCTATGTATGAATGATTTCAAGATTATGTTTGAAGTCTGAGAGAGAAAGATTTAGGAAATGAGTTTCAATTGTTTCTCTGTCTGAGCGAGAGTTCCTACAAGGAGTGTAGTTGAATTGTCCACAAGGAGTGCGTTAACAAAGGTTTCAGAGGTTTGTCTCTGAAAGCTCAGATAGGATAGCTTTTGTCCTCATTTCCTCAAAAGTGCAGTTAGGCACAGGAGCCGTGAAAAGTGTGCGCAAGCCAAGTGAAGCTTCAGGGGTTTGTAACCTGGATGACTTGTTGAGAGACTACTACTACAGGGAGTGCGCAGAGTCGAAAGGAGTTCAACACTTGAAAGTGTTTGAAGGTCTACCGCAAGGAGTGTCAGCAGGAGTTTTTCTGAAAGACTTGAAGTCATGGAAAACCTCAGAAGGGTTCGAACCTTCAAAGTCGTCGAAGGGAAGCAAGAGGTTAAGTGCCTTGAAGAATTGAAAGGAGGTGTAGTGACATTGTGCTGCAGAAGGACAAGTTCCATGCAGAGAAATATTTTGTTTAAATTTCATGGAAGTTCTCAAGGGAAGAGACGGACGGTCAAAATTCTCCATAGAGAATTTGCGAAGTCCCGCCAGCCGTTCGATCTGACAGAGAAGCAAGGGGGTTACGACTGTTTCCAAAGTTTCAAGCTTAGGAGATCATGAGCTGTCGGACCTCACTTAGATACCCGTCAGTCGTGGGATATGATAGGAGTTTCATGGGGGTTAAACCCTCACAAATAGAGCGAAAGTCCCGAAAGGCATCGGGATATCGGGATTTTAGAACTTGGGATATCGGAAGTCTCAAGGATAGGAGATTAGGTCACTTCATAGTGAAAACCCCGAATTTGATCTGAGCCGTCCATTCATTAGGACACGTGGCGGAGATCAAGAACCCGTCGGTATTTCGTCTACCGAGGTTTCGAGTTGACAGAGCAATTGTGACATCGAGGAATCGTCAGTCGTGAAATCTCGAACTGAATCAGGACCGTCTGTCTGTTGAGACACGTGGCGGCGATCAAGAGTTCGTTGGCATTTCGCATGTCGATACTTCGGGGATCAAGAGGATAGGATGCGGAGCATTTCGGCATTTGATTTCATGAAATGATTGAGGACCGTCCATCATAGGAGGACGCGTGGCGAAAATCCTGGAGTTCGGGGAAAATCCCGATAGGAAAGTCCATCGGCTTATCGAGGTTCGGCATTTAGCAAATACTGAAGATAGGAGACCCACGCATTTCGGGAACAGAAGTTCTGAAATCGCGAAAAGGTGGAAAGCCCGAAAAAGAATAGCAGTACGGGATATCAGGATTCGGGAATTCGGAGTTTGTGTTGACATGAGGTTTTTGGCATCTAGAGTCTCAAACTCCCGATACACGAAAACACACTAATCGTTGGATCGAGCGGGGAATCACAGCCGTCGATTTCTTTTGGTGACCGAACATCAAAGTTTCGGTAATGTGGGAATCGGGATTTTGGAGGTCGAGGGGATGAGTTGCATGACATTGCGACTCCCGAAATCGCGATAAGGAGAAAGGCGAAATAGAGAGAGGAAAGGCCAAGTGTCATAATTTCGGGTTTCAGGGGTCTGAGAGACATGACACTCAGCCACAGGACTCGTGAAAATGTGAAGTCCGATCTTTCAAAATATAAGGGGAAAATTTCTCAAGGTCGTTTGTGGGTGCAAATTTCCCGAAAGGGAAATAGAAGGGCCAATCGAGCACTTTGGGCTAGAAGAGAGGAAAAGATCATGCGCGGATCCTGATCTGTGGATATAGGATAAGGGGGTCTGCGTCATTGAAGTTAATGAGAGGGAAAAAATGTTTTACAGAGCTTTGAGGGATATAGTGGAAAGAACGTATAGACGTCATTTCCACTTACAATACAAAAATTAATCTGGTGACTCCAAGAATTAGGTTATATGTATACTACAAGAAGCGTTTCCAAAGACATGGTCAATGATACCCGTGAGACTTGCAATAGAAAAAACTTGCAATAAAAAAACAGAGTTATATAAAAGGTATTATTACTAAACATGTTTTTCTATAATATGTTCCAATAATTAGCAAATTAATTTGTTTTTCTATATTTACTTTCATGTCCATTTAAGAAAAAATTATTGTGCATTTTTGTTTTTCAGGAAGATTATGAAAATTCCAAGTGACAAACAAGGGGAAATCCAATACATTCCAGTAGGGATGTCCAAAAGAGTGTACAAGGAGATGGTAAAATAAATAAACATAATTGCATCATAGGAGGATGCAACCCAACAACAATGTGCATCAGAGGTGTGTGATCATTCATTTATTATTTTATGTACACCGAATTTATTTATCATATTAAATACTAAATTTCAATTGTTTTGTTGCAAAAAAAAAAGTGGAACCCAATCAACAAATAAGACAAGACGACAAGGAAAAAATGGTTAATCGCAAAGTTTGTGAGTACTTATATTTTTCGACGTTACTTAATTTTTCATATTTGTTGTGATATTTATATTTGAATAATTAGTTTACATTGATCCATGGATGTCTACTAATAGGTGCTAACATACAAAGAAGAGCCAACCGAACAATTGATCAATGGTGGGATAACTAAGGGTTGTGATTATATGTTGAAGTATCAAGGTTTAATTAAACAATTTGTAAGAAGTTATGTTGTTTAACTTCCCTTGTTTTATAATTAATGGAACAATAAGAAACCTTTATATTAATTATATCGACAATGATTTGTCATGGCATATTAAACATGCAGGAAACAAAGTATGGAGATGAGCCAATAGAAAATCTTGTAATAAATGACATGAGACAAGGCTTCGAAACAATGTGTATGGTTTATGAATCAATCACTACTATGGTATTCTTTTTTATCTATGCAATCATGTATATTCTACTATATTATAAAATTTGATTTAATTATTATGCTTTATTTATATGTTTGTAGATGGAACAAGAGTAGTTGGAATGTCAACGAGAAGTTGAGAAAGAAAACATTTGTTTAGATAACCAAAGTAAAATATCACCTACAACTAATCAAGAAACGAGGAATGCACGCAACTCAAGAAATGACAACAATTCAAGTGATGAATGACAATCAATATAATTGAATGTTACTGCAAGTTGATGCAGTTTTGTAATATTGGTCTGTAAAAATCATGGATATTTTTGCTTAATGTAATGGACATAATGTCCCAATTGCATGAGGACATGTTACAAATAGTAACAATTACATATTGTTTCCATTTTGATTATTGTGGACCTTTACATTGTCCCATTTTGTATGTTCATGGGTCTCTTATTCATATATAATAAAATAAGTTTGTTATTTTATTACATTGTCAAATGTTGTAAAATGTTGCATTGTTGATTAATTAATATGTGGATGATTTACATTGTTGAAAATAACTAATCAGTTAATATATGAATGATTTATATTGTTTCAAATAATAGAGATGTAATCCCTTGGATAATGCATTAATGTTTTCATTATATCAAAATGCAATAACAAAAATATAAAAAAACAATATGATTATAAAAAAGTATTTGTAGTCAATTCTTTCTAGCTCAACCGGTTAAGGTGTGGGTTTCATTTGATAGGTGAACTGATTTCAAAACCCTTACAATGTGTTTAGTCAGGAGGAGACACCCAAAAAATCTAGCCATGTTAAGGGTTGGTGCAGCCCAGGATGGGTGTGATCCACAGGTGATTTTGACATCTTAGATGTCGTTGGGTTGTGGTTTCTTAGCCAATGGTTGAAATATTGGCCCCACAAGTGATGGGGATTTCTAACAAAACAAATACATATTTGTAAA
>JASDQU010103047.1:132654-143158 GCA_032191745.1 Picea mariana
CTAATAGGTGCTAACATACAAAGAAGAGCCAACCGAACAATTGATCAATGGTGGGATAACTAAGGGTTGTGATTATATGTTGAAGTATCAAGGTTTAATTAAACAATTTGTAAGAAGTTATGTTGTTTAACTTCCCTTGTTTTATAATTAATGGAACAATAAGAAACCTTTATATTAATTATATCGACAATGATTTGTCATGGCATATTAAACATGCAGGAAACAAAGTATGGAGATGAGCCAATAGAAAATCTTGTAATAAATGACATGAGACAAGGCTTCGAAACAATGTGTATGGTTTATGAATCAATCACTACTATGGTATTCTTTTTTATCTATGCAATCATGTATATTCTACTATATTATAAAATTTGATTTAATTATTATGCTTTATTTATATGTTTGTAGATGGAACAAGAGTAGTTGGAATGTCAACGAGAAGTTGAGAAAGAAAACATTTGTTTAGATAACCAAAGTAAAATATCACCTACAACTAATCAAGAAACGAGGAATGCACGCAACTCAAGAAATGACAACAATTCAAGTGATGAATGACAATCAATATAATTGAATGTTACTGCAAGTTGATGCAGTTTTGTAATATTGGTCTGTAAAAATCATGGATATTTTTGCTTAATGTAATGGACATAATGTCCCAATTGCATGAGGACATGTTACAAATAGTAACAATTACATATTGTTTCCATTTTGATTATTGTGGACCTTTACATTGTCCCATTTTGTATGTTCATGGGTCTCTTATTCATATATAATAAAATAAGTTTGTTATTTTATTACATTGTCAAATGTTGTAAAATGTTGCATTGTTGATTAATTAATATGTGGATGATTTACATTGTTGAAAATAACTAATCAGTTAATATATGAATGATTTATATTGTTTCAAATAATAGAGATGTAATCCCTTGGATAATGCATTAATGTTTTCATTATATCAAAATGCAATAACAAAAATATAAAAAAACAATATGATTATAAAAAAGTATTTGTAGTCAATTCTTTCTAGCTCAACCGGTTAAGGTGTGGGTTTCATTTGATAGGTGAACTGATTTCAAAACCCTTACAATGTGTTTAGTCAGGAGGAGACACCCAAAAAATCTAGCCATGTTAAGGGTTGGTGCAGCCCAGGATGGGTGTGATCCACAGGTGATTTTGACATCTTAGATGTCGTTGGGTTGTGGTTTCTTAGCCAATGGTTGAAATATTGGCCCCACAAGTGATGGGGATTTCTAACAAAACAAATACATATTTGTAAANTGTATATTCTACTATATTATAAAATTAGATTTAATTATTATGCTTTATTTCTATATTTGTAGATGGAACAAGAGTAGTTGGAACGTCAACTAGAAGTTGAGAAAGAAAATATTTGTTTAGATAACCAAAGTAAAATATCACCTACAACTAATCAAGAAACGAGGAATGCACGCAACTCAAGAAATGACAACAATTCAAGTGATGAATGACAATCAATATAATTGAATGTTACTGCAAGTTGATGTAGTTTTGTAACATCGGTCTGTAAAAATCATGGATATTTTTGCTTAATGTAATGGACATAATGTCCCAACTGCATGAGGACATGTTACAAATGGTAACAATTACATATTGTTTCCATTTTGATTATTGTGGACCTTTACGTTGTCCCATTTTGTATGTTCATGGGTCTCTTATTCATATATAATAAAATGAGTTTGTTATTTTATTACATTGTCAAATGTTGTAAAATGTTGCATTGTTGATTAATTAATATGTGAATGATTTACATTGTTGAAAATAACTAATCAATTAATATATGAATGATTTATATTGTTGCAAATAATAGAGATGTAATCCCTTGGATAATGCATTAATGTTTTCATTATATCAAAATGCAATAACAAAAATATAAAAAAACAATATGATTATAAAAAAATATTTGTAGTCAATTCTTGCTAGCTCAACCAGTTAAGGTGTGGGTTTCATTTGATAGGTGAACTGATTTCAAAACCCTTACAATGTGTTTAGTCGAGAGGAGACACCCAAAACATCTAGCCATATTAAGGGTTGGTGTGGCCCAGGATAGGTGCGATCCACAGGTGACTTTGACATCTTAGATGTCGTTGGGTTGTGGTTTCTTAGCCAATGGTTGAAATATTGGCCCCACAAGTGATGGGCATTTCTAACAAAAAAAATACATATTTGTAAAAAAAACAATTAATTAATATATATATATATATATATATATATATATATATATATCGGTGCATTCTTATGAACTCAAAAAATGGTGCCTGGAATAATATAGACATCAATGTTTTTAAGGGGTTATATGCACCGATGAATAGTAAGAATACTAAATCAATGGTACATATTAATTATATGGAATCATCGGTGCATACAATGCATGATAATATATATCATTTTCAAATTATTTAGTGGGAATGTGATAAATACGCATAAGTTATTTAAATATAATAACACCATCGATGCTTTAAAAAACTTAAACACACTGGTGAATTTAATAATACAAACGCACTGGGGCATCATATTTAGTATACACATCGAAACGTGTGAATTATAGAAGCACCGAAACGAGCATAACATATAAGAGCACGAGAGTTTCATACAATAAAATGGGAATCTAGGGCATAATAACCATAACTGTCCCGGTGCATTTGTTTCATATGTAAACACTGGGGCATTTTCATGTAATGGTGCCCAATGCGGTTTTGTTTTATGTCCACACTAGGAATTTACGTAATGGCACACATATTATTTTTTCAATTTTATGCACATTCTGTGGCATTTGATGTAAGGTCGTTCCAGTGTGTTTTATGTTTTGGTATGCACCAGGGCGTAATATTTAATGGTGCACCAATGCGTTTTGACAATAAAAGTACCGAAAAAAATATATATGGTACAACCTTCGCCTGCCTAATTGTTTTTAGTTATATGGAACATCCATTAAAACCTCCACTAAAACCTTCGCAACCAATAGAGGAGGTTGTAGCAGAGTTTTTTTTGAAATTTTTTCTAAATTTTGTAACACTAAAAACCTCCGCAAAACATTTTGCTAGAATGTGTTCTCCTTGTAGTGATTTAAAGGAACTATAGACATAAATATTTTTCCTTGAGAACTCAAATGGGAAAACCAACATTTTGTAACATCCCCAATATAATCTCTAGTTTAATTAATGCTTAATGTAGATATAATGTGAGTCTATGGCCAAAACAATGTGTATGCAAATTGTATTTCTATGTTTTAATAATAAAATGTGATGCTGGTTGTTAAGGGGGCATGGACATAGATGGGGGTTGAATAATTCTACAAGAGAGCATAGGGTCTAAGAGAATGCCTAAGAGGGGGTCCAAGGGGGAATTACCCATGTATATTAATTCAACCCATTTTCCTAAATTTTCTATTGGTATATGAACCTTCTAATTTTTTATTGAGTGTTAACAAATCCAATCATTGAATACATGTAAGAGGGTGGGTGTGAGAAGTCACATCCCACGGTTATTGGGAACATGGAGGGCTGAGTACAATCATCTTGGGGAATTTTGTGAGTCAAGAAAGGAAGCCATAGGAGATAAATTCATATGGGATGTTAGAATAGTTTTTACACAGTCAAGTTTTGTGCATGAGCAACAAGTAGAGAGGAAGAAAGAAAGTTTGGATATGGAACAACCATGGAGGGTGAATTCTAGAGAATGTTGGAGCATATTTGGAACTGAAGAGTGAAGATCCAGGTTGACAGGCCTGAAGAGTGAACTCCTAAGTGATTTTCATTGTAACACAAGTGTTGTTGTTGTTTTTCCAGTTGTTTTCTTGTAAACAAGTTCCCTTGAGTTTCGAGCTAAGAGATTCTTGGTTACCTATGCCAGAGAGACCCTAAAAAATGAATGGGAATCATGAGGGAATATGATCAATTAAGGGGTACATTCCTTCATTTGGGTAGGTCAAGAGGAAGAGATCTAGTGGAGAAGGTCAAGAGGAATATAGTTGGTGGAAAATCAGTATAACTATAGGAGAATACCAGTGGATTGTGGGAATTCCAAATTGTGAGTGGACAATGAGAGACCACCCTATTTTTTGGATTACTAGCCTCATATTGGGGGTGAATTGCTATTGATATTTGGAACAACAAGTCTATGATTGGGTGGAACATCCATCCCAAGTAGTTGGTTGCACAATTGTTTATAAAACATAAGTGTTTTATCTTTTTTCTGTTGTATTATGAGTTTATTTGTTGTGCATGAACTCTGTGTATTTGGAAATTATTTAAATAATGTTGTAATTAATTTTATTAACTGGATTTCATGTCTGTTATAAATGGATGTAGATGCATGTATTTAATTGCAATAGACAATTATAAATCTATTTTTAATTCATAGTTGAAAGCTATAGGAATTTAATTAGCTAGCATAATTTATTTTTTATGAGTATTTCGCATATAATGTTCCTCAGTTGGGTTTGGGAACACTACAAATTTGGTGGGGTTTTTTATTATGCTAAGGAAATGATTATAATGGTGAGCTACACATTCTCAATCAAATATTTAATGCAATTTGGCTCACTAAAAATTTGTAGATGTCTTTGGTTGAGAGACAACCTTCTATCTTAAAACCAACTTCTTCTGAGTATTTTATGTTTTGTTCCTACCCTCGTTTTTCATTTCCTCTCAAGCTCTCTTTCTATCCTCCTATTTGTTTTCATTTTCTTTCCATCACCAATCTTTTAATAAAGCTACCTTGAAAGGCCAACCATTGAGATACGACTTTTCATCTTCCATGGCTTCTGGCTCTTGGACAAACTTTGCAAAATCAAAATTTTAGTAAAAAGATAAAAAGAGAAACTTCTTAGAGGATCCATTTCAAGGCACACCTCCCCATTTTGAGGATTTTTGTCCCCAAAAACTTCAACTCAATTCTTTATATTCTTCTTCTCTGCAACTGCTTGCTTTCCTCCTCTACAACCATAGATCAAATTTGTCTATTGACTAATATTGATCAACTCTACATTAAATCTCTAACTTATCTCAAAGAAAGGGTTCTTCCTCTCTAGGATGGAATATAAGAGATTAATAGGGATTTCCTTCGACATAATCTTGGATTTCGTCTCTTTGAATAGTGATGACATTCTCTGATACAATAGGTCATTGGAAAATTGTTCTTTCAGATACACATGAAAACAACTCCTCTTTTCCTTGAACTTGACTCCAAGATTTCTTCTTGGTTGTTCAATTCTTGGAATGGGGTTCTAAAGGAATCCTCATATATTTTGCCTCCCAATGTCTAGTCAATCTATAGTATTTGTAATAGTTCCTGCATGGGTTTCTTGGTCTTTTAGATTGTCAACAATTTCTAGTTGTATGACCCATTTTCTTACAATCGAAACAAACCAAATATACCATGCCATACCTTTTTTATTTGTGATTATTTTTTCCAGCCTGGTTGCTTGGTCCTGAAGTGTTGGAGCAAATTTGGTTGGAAAAATAATGCTTTTCTTTCCCTTTTCCAAGCCTCTACAAGAAAATTTGAATGCCTTGTTGCTCACTCTTTTTCTAACTTCAGTTTCCTCCATGGAAATAGCTTATTTTCCAGTTCCCCTTGCGTTAACAAAGGTGGTTTGAGATAAACTTGTGTTTAATTACTATCCATCAAATCGAAGGTATTCATGCTTGGGCCTCTATTGAGATACAATGGGGATCAAAATCCCTTGGCTTTTCTTTCCTAGCCCTTTCAATAACATGGAACCGATTTGTCTCAATAACATGGAACCGGTTCTTCTATTGTGATCTTTTAAACCACTAAGGGCCTCTTGAGAAAGGATATTGGAAGGTAATTTTACCATGCTTGACTTTGTTATGGTGTTGGATTCCATAGTGGCAATGAAAGGAGATTGCTTGGTCTCTTGGAAAACTACTTGTAGCTTATCCAATTCCCTTTCCTTTGATATCAAATATTGTTATAGCTAACCAATCACTTTGGTGATCCTCTTATATTGGCAATTATCCATTTGATTTCTACCCCTATTGCAAGAGCTGCAATATTCTCTTGTCTAATTTTCCCTTCATGGTGGTGAAGGATTCCTAGCATTTGGTGAGTTATTTTTCCACTCATTTTCTTTATTCCTTTAATACTAACTTTTCTCTTGGATATTCATATTGAAGTCTCTTAATCATTTCAACCTCTCCTTCTTCACATATTTTCTCATGGAATCTACTTCAAGGTCTCTGACGAACCTTGTATGATACATATACAATCCATAAATGGTAGGCCTATGGTTCATCTATCTCTCTAACATGGATCAAAAAATAAAATTGTGTTCTCTTTGTCAATGCTAAAACTATGCTTCTTCAAACATTGTTCAAGCCTGAATGATCTGCGTTCAAGGCTTCTCTAGAAATAAAATCAATTGATTATCTTTGTAAATACAATCACACTGAGATATCTATCTTCAAATCTGGGTTATTACTTTATTTCTAGATCTAGTCACAATGTCAAATTGACAATGCACCATGTTTTTTATTTGAATGTGCCAAAACATGCACTCTGGTTTTTTAACTATGCATACACAATGATCTAAACCAAAACCTCTAGTGTACAATAAACTTCCATGGATAATATATGAAAGAATTTTTCAATATATTCAAGCTCTATTATGGCATCACCAATTCTCTACCCATTCACATCATTAAAGTCATAGATCAACACAAATTCATTTAGAGACACTAGTATACATGTATTTGGAAGTGAATGACTTGTACTCTATTTATTTACTTTCCCACAATTAAATCCATATATCAACTATTACAGAAAGAGGGAAAATGTATGGTTGTAAGTGTCCACAATTATTAATGGTGTGACTATAGAAGAGTCGATTGTTTATGAAGGATAACATCCTAATACCAATACCAATGTGCCAACAAATCATCTCTTGGGATAGAGCTTTCTATGACACAATCTCATCCAAATTGTGTTGTAGATGTGGGGAAAATTTAGCAAATATATGTGTGTTTTTTGTGGTGGTAAACAATAATGTAGATAAACTAAATGTCCAGTCAAATGAACCAACAACTAGAATGCCCAGTTAAGTAATGAGGCTATAGCATACATTGTAACTCACTATGATGTGGATAATTAACAATCACTTGATTGGGTAAACTGTGTGTTGTAGGTGAAATAAAAAGGACAATATAATGTTGTAATGGTAATCCATGGTTCCAATAGTATATATAACCATTTCCTTCACACTTTCTTGACCCAAGCAAAATCAATACGTATTGTGCCATTGAATTAACTAGCGATCAATGTAATTCGAGTTGTGGTAGTCGAGATACATTAAGCCAATGATTCATATTTTCTTGTAGAAAATTATTACAATACCTAAACCATTTGTCCATTCAACACTATGCATAAATATAAAATAGAAACACCCAAGAATAATCATAACAGAAGCACATAACAATTAGGTAACCACAAAGAATTTAAATGAACTATAGACACAAAGATTTTACCTTGGAAACTCAAATGGAAAACCAACACTCAATGGGGGGTTTTATTATGCTCGAGAAATGGTTACAATGGTGAGCTAAACATTCTCAAGAAAACATTTATGAATTTTTATTTAGTGGTAAAATTGAAAATAACGTTGGCTGAGAAACAACCTTTGATCTTTGAACCAACTTCGTATTTCTAGTCTTTTATGTTTTGTACTAGTTGGTTCTTCATTTCCTCTCAATCTCTCTTGCTCTCCTCCTCTCTAATGTCATTTGATTTTCAAAAATAATCTTTTAATAGAGTTTCCTTGGAAGTCCAACCACCAATATGATTCTTTTCATCATCCATGGCTTTTGGCTCTTGGACAAAGTTTGCAAAATTAAAATTTTATTACAAAGTTAAAAAGACATTATTCGGAGGATCGATTTTGGATTAGTCTCTCAAGTAGATTGAGGTGTTTTTAGAACTCTTTGAGACAATGCACTCTATTATTGAGAAGGTCTTTTTGAAATGTAAAATATAAGATAAATTCTTTTAATGGTCTTGTGATACACCAAGTGTATGTAAAATGTAACTTTCTCTTCTTTATAGGTGGAAATTAGGTTTTTCTTATAAAAAATAATAAAAAGTAAATTATAAATAAATAAATTCAATTTATTTTATAAAAAAATTTCCAAAATTCAAAGAAAACTTTACATTACAAATAATTCCAAAAATATTAAATTTCTCCTCTTATTAAGTCACTCGCTGCCACAACCATTCAATCATGCTCTTTTATTGTGGCATTTGTATAATGTCAAGGACATTTTTTTGTTAGTTTATATTTAAATCACACAATTGTTTTTCACAGTAGCACAATTTTTTCCTCTATGAAACTGGCTTCTAAACATTTTTTTATTATATCAGTGGAATCAGTAATTTGGCAAGCCTTTTCTAGATGCCACTTGAGATAGAGCCTATTTGTTACCACTATATCCGTTGGAGAAATTTCACACCCCACAAGAACAACTCTCGATTAAGGGAGGAATTCAAACCTGATTCGAGCCACCCCATATTTCTTAGTTGGACACCTTACGGTATGGGACGACTACTAGTCAACCAAATCCTTGCGAGAAAAAACAACTTCTAAACATAACACCATGAATTTGATTTCACAAGGACACTATGATATAAATTATGTATGTAATAGATCTATAACTTTATAGATCATCCACTCCATGGCATAGTTCCTTCACTCATAACATCTGTTTCTCCTCCCCTAAGCTCTCATAACTCACTATGACTTCAAATATTCCCTACCATAACATCGTATCTTCCCTTAATGTTTCATTTGATAATCATTTCATCACTTATGTCATGAAAAGGGTTATACAAATGATGGGGTAGGGACAAGTATGGAATGGGAAGGGACTAATATCTATATGGAATAAAGGTACCAATATATGGCACCTTTCTTTTGTGGTGTGGAAATGTCTAATCATTCTAAGAGTTGCTAAAGTGGACTATTGACCACTATCAAGGTTAGTCAGAGGAGGAAAGAGTGATGCTTCATTATTCTCTCACTTATATTTAAGAAATGAGCTAGCTAGAAGGTATGACCCTTTATTTCTACCCTTCAAAGAGATAGAAGGTCCCCTAGCCAGTAGACAGGACCTTTCAAACCTATGAAGTATTTAGTTAATTGGTCGGTTTAGTTGGTGTTTTCTAAGTCATAGGGATGCAATCAAATTTTTGTTCCTTTATGGGCATGTTTCAAGAACGTTGAAAATCAATTCCAATTGAAAAATTACTCCATCTTTTTAACCAATTATTTCTTTATTAGTAAATCTTGGTGTGATTATTGGCGACAACTAGAGCAAGATAAATATTAATTAATTTATTGATCTGAGAAGATGATTAAAAAAAACACAAGATAATTACATGCAAAACAAAGATTACTGGCTTTCCCCAAGAATGGAATGGATAACCCTCCCCATATTCAGGTGAGAAATTTAGTTAGTTTCCCTCACCCTTGACCTCCCTCTAGTTAGACAAATGATTTAATTCTATATTGGATGATTCAATCGACCTCCAAAGAAAGAATTAGCAATGCTCAAGAGACAATTGGACCAATTTTAGAGATATCTAGGTGGGATTAGATACATGACAAGATTATCTAATATTGTGATATTTACCAATCAATAAGAAGAATCCATTGCTCTCAGAGAATGTAGAACTTTGGGTATTCCAACAATTTACTTAGTTGATATAGATTGTGATCTAGATATCATGGATATCCCAATTCCAACCAATGATAATGATATAGGTAGAGTGTTAATAAAATTATATAATTAATTAACTAATTATTTATATATTTTCTATATATAAAGAAAAATTTGGTGGGATTCTCTTATGTTGCTTTTAATGTCCACATAGAGGGTAGAATTTGGTAATGTAACATGACTTAGTAATACTAGTCAAATACCTCATAAAGAACCCACATTGAAACAATATGTTCGAATTGATTGAGCTAACTCACACACACACACACACACATTCTTTCAAGGAGAACCTCAGAGGGAGACCCAAGGGACGTTTCTCCATATTCGCGGATGTCATTGTAGGTTTTAAACCATTCAAATGAATAAATGAATATATATTATTAATCAAAACATAAACTAAACAATAACACACACACACACATAGTACACATATATTTACCCTAGAAACCCCTAACCATGAAAAAAACAAAACTTAGAGTTGCTCTCCTTTATTCTTCATTATATCAACTTCACCATTCACAATAAAATATTTAGGTATTCTAAAACATTCAAAATCCTAATTAGTTAAATTCAATTAAATGACAACCATAATCCTTTAACTGGGATTATATATAATGGGCCAAAACAAATAGCTGAAAAAATTCAAAATAAACCAAAAATGAACTAAAAAATGTTATCCTCCAAATCCCCAATGGAAGCCACACTTGCGCCTGCCCCACCCCCACTTCCCTGGGGGG